>JBBMFX010000007.1:15200869-15218352 GCA_037832545.1 Rhabdalestes septentrionalis
TTTAGATCTTTAAGTCCATCTCATGAAAAATCGGAGCAGGAACAAAGGTGTTGCGTTTATATTTTTGTTGAGTGTACATGGAATGTCTAATGTATGTATAGATAGATAGTAGGGGTGTTCAGAACGACCACTATTTTTATCTGTATTTGTATTTGTTAAAAAGGAAAATTATTCGTATTCGTATTTGTATTCATGTAAAATTTAAATGCAAGCACAAACTCTATCCGCACCACCCCAAATCTACTCCTGAACTTGAGCGTGTGACGGGGGAGGGGGAGGGCATTCAGAATATCTAAAAGTGAAAGTGATCAATCAGTCATATGTGAAGACACCACTGCACACAGTGTGAACAGCATGAAATTCCTCCTTTTCATTTAACCCACCAAGTGAAGCAGTGGCAGCCTTGAACTCTGCGCCCGGGTAGCAGTGTGTGGGGACGGTACCTTACTCAGGGTAGCTCAGAGGTGCCTAGCAGTCTTCATGATCGACCCACGACATTCTGATCGCAGGGCGGGTGCCCAAACCATGCAAGCATGTGAAGGGGGAGGGGGGCGGGGTTCCCGAATACAAATATTTGTCCGAATACTGTATTCATAAAAAACATGTTATTTGTGCCTTTCCGAATACCGGATTCGGATTCGGCCCCACCCCTAATAGATAGACACATATACGCATATTGTTGCTCACTGGCAGAAATCTGTAAAGTTTAGAAATGATTAACCACTTGAAAGGGTTGAAAATAGTTTTTGATTTTGATGACACAGTATTCATTGATTTAGATTATACATAGATTTTCGATTTTCCTGAAAAATAGCCTTTTTGGACATAAGAGGATTTTTGGCCCGACAGTGACAAAACCTCACTACCATCATCAAAATATAATCTGAACACCATCTTTTGGAAGAATGCTTTTCTATCTCTCCAGGCAAAAACAAGAGAGAAAGTTTACAAAATAATATACTAATGAAGAGTTTCATGGTTTGAATCCCAGAACCACTAGTGTCACCACTGAGGTACTCACACACTGCTCCCTGAGTGCTGTGTTCTTAGGTTCCTGATATTTCACTTAGATAAATGAGTTAAATGCAGTATAAATCTGCAAAAAACACACTGTGTGCTGAGCTGTGGTGTGTTCAAATATGACAAATGGACACTTTACATTTACACTTGTGTATAACACTTGTGTAGACATGCAGTACTAGTCAAAGTGCTGTTCATCAAGCCTCTTATCCTTAATCAGGGTGGTGGGGAGTGCTGGAGACTATTCCTGTCATCATAAGGTGGACATTTGTCCCGGAGGGACATTTGCACACTGTGTTGTGTGCATATGGTTGAAATGACAATAAACCTACATGACTTGACTTGAGAGGTGGAGAAACACTCTGGACATGTGCATAGCAGGGTAGGCACACAGACAAACACACTCAAACATAGTCACACAAAGGAGAGTATTTGCAAACTTTAGACAGAATGGAACCTTGGCCACCCTGACACCCTGGTTAAGTGTCTCAGATGAGGGGTGAATGGATGTACAGTTTACCTTCGTCAAACTTTTGCCTACAATCTAGAAGATTTTATTTATAAAAGAAGGCATCACGAATAGAGTAGAACATAGAAAACAGAGCATGCCACATAAGTACTAAAAGTACTAAAAAATGTACTTCTCACTGTGTATGCAGTGCTCCACTAATTCACTTTGAATTACAGCAGCTAACTCTGTACAGGATGTGCAATTGGGTTTTGAGCCTATAGTTTATAGTCTCTTTCTCACTCTCATTCTGTGTATTTGTGTGTTATACTGAAGAAAAATTTGGCATGAAACTTGTTCAGGTTTGAGAAGTTTTAAATATATATTTACACCCTGTTGTTACTCCTGGGAACTGTTTTTCCACCAGCTAATGAGGCTCTGGAGCATGGTTCGCTCTGTTATTTCTGGCATGCTCTGCATCACATACACACATACATTCTCTCTCACCCTCCCTCTCACTCTCTCCTTTCTCTCCTCCCCCCCCCTCTCTCTGCTTCTCTCAGTAGCTCAGCGCAAATAACAAATAAGAGGAAATACATCATCCCTTTTAATTTAAGAGCCAAGCAAAGGTCTGCCAAAGTTAACAAAAGGCAATCTTAGGTAATGATCAGCAAATGTGTATTAAGTTTCATTGAGCATGACTTCACATTCCTCTTCTTTAGCCCAATATGGTGGTATCTTAACTGTGCTGCTGCTATGGATGGGGATGCTGTGGAAATCCAGATTTATGTTTAAGTGTTGAAACAAATGAAGTTGGAGGGTTTGTATAACTGAGGCTGGGACTTCCACACCTAAGGGCTAGGCTCAACACGCTCTCACCTTTTGACCCACACCATCCTCTAATCATTAATAGCTCTCAGTTCCTCCATAAAGGAGTCAGACTTTCCACAGCTTTATGGATGCTGGGTGTGCTACAGCCAATATAATCTGCAGTGGTGGCATGTATGGCATCATAACTCAGCCAGGACCATCATGTACTCAATCTTAGACTTTTCACTGTGCTTTTTAATATGAAAATGGGTAACAACATTTATTGTGATTGTATCATTATGGTTTCATGGGATCAAATAACCATGATGATACAAATAGTCTATTTCACATGTCATTTTCAAGGAATGTAGTAAAATAAATGTATGTAAAAAACTCTTTAATTTAACCAATGGAATTCTATTATTCTATGTTGAAGGAATGTCTTACAAATCTGACACAGCTTTTTGATGGAAATGTTTTGTTCTATTTTCTTCTTTTAAAACGACCCCAATGGGAACATTATATCCACTGTGGCACAGGGGAACAGCTTTTTTTTATGGAATAGTAATATAATCCGTGTTTGCTGTGAATATAACTGAAAGTATGAATTCATTTAAAATATGAATATTGTTATATGACACCAATGGCAGGATATGACCTAGTGGTGAGCCCTGTGCAACATAAGACAGAAACATAAGCCAGACATTGTTTATGCTGTTGCTGATGCTAAGGCACTTACTGTCTTGTTCTTTGGCCCACCTTAATTTGCAGTTCCTCCCTTTGAAGTGTGGCACACATTTATATTTCCTGAGCTTCAGACACTCGCAGCGTTTTGCCCACTGATGCTGCAATCGGATAGCACATGTTTCCATGTGGGCCCTTTCTCAGGCCCGCCTCTGATGATAGAAAACACAAGCGGAGAGGATTTTTGTGCAGTGCACGGGGACCGCAGAGAGGCCCCCCGAGCCGGCCCAGACACCGCCGCAGGGGCTTCTGGCACACCCTGGCAGCAGAATGGTTTCAGTTAAGAATTTCAGTAATCACTTTTAGGAGTGTAATATATAGCTGACCTTTGGCAGCGACACACGACCCCCTGCTCCCCCGGCGATTTGATCAAAGGAAGCGGCGGTGGCTGCGCAAACAGCGCTATCAGTGAACTCCAATGGATTTACTGCCTGCTTCTTCTCTCTTGTCTCGGTGGAGTCGTGTGCTGATACTGGCAGAAGGAGAGGTTTCGTCTTACAGGATCTCGCCCTCCCCACCTGGATTTACAGCCCGGACCACAGCCAGTTCCCTCTTCAGCACCCTGTGCAGTCCACTGCTTGTGAGCAGTGGCAGAAAATGGCCCAGCGGTTTATTCATGGCAACTCAGAACACACACTGGTCACTAAACAGTCCACAATAAATTTGCTTGCCCACCAATTCCACCAGCCACTGAAGAAATTTATGACTTTAAGTAGTACATAATATGGAAGTTCTTCAGACTTTTAAAAGGTTTTTCACACTTGCATGTCTCTCTTTAAATAACCATCAATGGAGAAAGTTTTTAGGGAATCAAAAATAGTTCAAAAATAGTTCAAAATAGTTCAAAATAGTTCAAAAATAGTTCAAAATAGTTCAAAAATAGTTCAAAATAGTTCAAAAATAGTTCTCGTGCAGAAAACGCATTCTTGCTCGGTTTGGCAACTTTAAGAGTGATAGTGGAAAAAGGGAGAGGGGGAAGGAGGGAGATGTAGCAGCGTAGAGTTGGGAAAAAAATAGAATTAGTTAATCATGTCTAAAGGGTGCAGCAGCAGGAGGGAGAGAAAGTGCATGACCTGTGTATCACAGCAACTGCTTCAGCCAAAAGCTGGTATGTAACCAGGTGTTTTGCAAGTCACCCAGCCCCAAATTAGAATAAAGCTATTATTATTATTATTATTATTATTATTATTATCATATTTTCATTATTATTATTTAAAACACATGTCAATATGTCAATAAGCCACAAAATCTAGTCTCTTCAAACTATTTTGAACTATTTATACTCTTTCACATTCTGCACACCATAAACGTTTTGCTCAATATATGCATTAAAAAAATGAAAGGAAAGGGCAAAGATAAGTTAGGATGGAAGGTTTGGAACTGACACTGAAGAAAAATTATGTTTATGATGAGCACAATGGGGGGAATAGAAGAAAATCACCCACTGCACACTGTAAACTTCATCTTGTAACAATTTTCGGTAGGAGATTTATTGCAGACACTGTATGTGAAGCTATCAATTGTGAACAGATACAAAAAATGACACAAAAGTAAAGACATGGAGTATCATCTTACACTGACTTACTGTGATCATAAATCATAACCAGTCTGCTATGTCATCAAAATGTCTCATTTTAAACCCTTTATCCAAACCATCCGTCTTAAGAGTGTAGATATGAACAGATCTTGTAGTACTAGAATAATGCAATACCATAAAACACACTGGAACAATATCCTTATCTGCACAATTTACATCACTTACTACATGATTGAACTGATTTTTTCCTTATCATTTTAGCAACATCTCAGTTGTATTGTAACTTAACCAATGCATAATATTCTAAACAAGACATCAAAGAGTACTTTTAGATATTTTTGTGTAGTTTTAAATGTTTTCATGTGTTCCTTATTCAAGGGTGAAAAAATATGTGATTGTGACTGAAATATAAGACATAACTAATCTTCAGCACTGTTCATCATGGTGGACACATCATTTAATTAATTAATTGATATTTAACATGATCGCTTCACAGCATTGTTCTAAGCTTTAACAAGGATCAGCCACCTGGTGGCATGATAACACCAGAATGTGTCCCTCAGTCCTGTAAGTGCAACTAGTTCCACTAAATGGCAACAATCAGATGGGATTTAGTGCTGCCAAAGATCTGATCAGTCATCTGGGGAGTCTGGAGAAGCATTTATGCTGGTTTGTTTGTCAAATCAGAGAAAACTAACCTGTGAGATCCTGTATCAAAATAAAAACACAGTTCCACCTGCCTTTTGCATGGCATGACTGGGGGTGTTTATTTGACTCATTTGATTACAATGTGTGCTGTGTCATTAAAAGTCCACAGGATGTCCTGTGTTTTTTATGAGCTTCTCAGTCAAACTAGGGGAGAGACCCAAGAACTGCTTCCTGGTTGTACTGCGAGAGAGTAAAACCACCTCGAGTTATGACCATCCTGGAAAACGGAAGGGAAAAAATACCACAAACAGTACCCAGGCAAAGGGACATTTTTCTCTCCTTCCCATCAGAGGGACTGACTTGAACACAATCAGCTCCTGATGGGAAGCATCCACACTGACAAGGTATCCAGAAAGTACTAACCAAAGATCAGGCCTGTAAGGTCAGTGGACTTATCAGCTGCCTTTTATTGAACCTAGCATAGTTACCTCGCAGAGGGTATGCATTCCTACTTGGGGAGGGGGGTAAGGTGATGGATTGTGTCCTGATTTACCCCCTATATCACAGTCCAGATGATAAGATTGCAGTGTTTAGTGGGTAAACTGGTGTAAAGGTACCTGCGATAAAGCGCCTATGAAGGTGTGAGCATTTTATTGCTTAGTGTGAAGTCATTTGTGCGGTGCGATGAGCCTGTTATCAGAACACGTGTGTTGTCATTACCGTAACGCAGCAGGAACACGGCTCGTTTGTTACGTATGTGTCTGGCGTACGGTAAGAGTGATTCACCTTGCTCTTCCATGAACTCTCTGGGCCTAATTAGTACACTTCACTTCACAGCTGTGAGAGAGCCCTTTTGTCAGCCAAGGAAAATAATAAAGCAACAAAGTGGATGATATATTGCATGAAAGGCACAAAAGAGCAATTCTTGAGTTTGCTTAAGTCCAACTCAAATCCATTCTGTTGACCTGGCCACAAGCTGCTTTATTAGCCCTTTGCTTCCTTTACTCCCAACCTGACATCTGGCTGCCACAAGGTGAGTTCGGATCCTCAGCACGCAATGGAGTAAAAAGACCCTGCACATTTTCCAAAGGGAGCTTTCTCCTGCAGGCCAGGTAGTGGAGACTGCCCTGAAACTGGCCCGGCCCCTCTTGCCTCTGCTGCTGCTGCTGGTTAGTGGTGGGATCAGCTGAGACTCATGTGGCTGGCCTGGCTGTGCTCCCCACGACCCTGCCGGGGCTGAGCCGCCTGTTAGCCTCCACCCAGGCCACATTCTTGCTTTATTCCCAAAGCTCCAGCCACACTAATCAGGGCAAAACACAGTACAGTAACCCCCCCCTTAACACCCCCCCACACACACACACACACCCCAGACACATACGCAGATACGCTCCCACACGTTGATTCCTTACCTCCATCTACGGCTGTATAAGCCTCCTGAAGTCTTGTTGGCAAGTCTGGAGTTTGTATTTTTCACTCCTTAAATATAACAGCTTTTAAATTTTTCTTCACATGGGCAAAAGGTTTTAACTGACAACTTGAATTGGTACAGAAGCCACACTTGTGCCACATTACATCGAAAATAAATGTGCAATTTATTTCTGACCCAATGGAATATATATTTCGACCAATATCCAATCTAAGAGTGGGCAATGCTGCAAAAATACAGTATCATAGCATTTATTTTTGACAAAAGGCACAATAGCAACAAAACAAAACTATAAGTGCTATTATTTTTATTCATTTCTTCACAGTCTGACTAAAAATGACTGAAAACCCCTGCTTTACGCTAACTTACACTTCATTATTTATGACGTTCTTCACGCTAATCTACACTGCACTACATTTTTCACACTGAAACATTCCATTTACAAAATAGGTTCTTTGAAGGAACAATTACTGAATTGCCCTTTTGGTAGGTACATGCAGTTGGGAAAATTTAGGGGTTCCAACTAGCACTTTTATTTTTCATCTTTTAAAAGAGCATGCAGACATTGTTTAATTGAAATGAAAGCATTTACATTTAAACTGAAAATAGTTTATTGCGTCTATTGTTCCACCTGTTACTTCACTTGCTTTATTATGTTTAGATTTACAGGCACGTTGGACTTTAATAATATAATATTCCTCATTTGACTCAACTGTAGTCACTGTTCATACTTAATCATCACTGAACATTTATTATATTATTTTATCTGTAAACAACCAACTCTCTAAGGCTACATCTAATGGCTGTAAATTTTAGAAATGTGCACATCCAACATATTGCAAACCAACAAGCACATATACACGCACACACATACACCTGACACTCAAGTGCATGCACACGCACATACACATGTAAGCACATACACGTATGTATGTACGCACACACATACTCAGGACCCACCCTCTTCCTCCAGACCGCCATCAGAGTGATCAAAACACAGCTGTCAAAACTCCTGCACTTCCAGCACGACAGAGGCGAGACAGGCGGGGTGAGAAGAGTGGATGAGAATGAGACCAGCAGTGCGCACATACATACACAGGCCTGAGCGCTGTCTCATGGACGACATGTGAAATGACTCTCCAGGACCTCAGTAGGATCCACCTCGCAGGGGCCTCTCTCTCTGCCGTCCAGTCACGCTCAAGAGCCGAATGAACACACATACACACACGTACACACAGCTCCAGGCTCCAGCTCCACCCTGCTCCTCACACATGTGCTGCTGGGTCATGTATGCACCACTGTATGCACATACATATTCCAACCTAGGTCAAGTTAAATAGGCTAATGTTGAGAGAGGTTTTCACACTGAAGAGTTGAAAAGCAAAATGGGTTTTTGTATCCATAAAAGGAGGACTGAGTAATATTTTTTTTTACCATCGTCTATATTCTCTATTTAAAATATGTATACATGTGGCATTAGCTTCTAAGGCAATGTGAACTGGGCTTTCAGCATCAAGGATACCCCATGACATACCTGCCCTGTAGTGTAGTATTGTGGAGCAGATAGCATAGAGCCTATAGACGTCATTTGAGAGGACCAATAAATATCAAACTCAACACTCCACTCAAGAGTTTCGATTCTCTGCCTGAAACTGGGCCGATTTCCTGCCACTATACTCGGGCTGGGCTGGGCCAGGCTGGGCCGGGTCGGGCCATGATCAAGCATTACAACTGCCCACGTACAAAAAAATTGTCAGGTTTAAATCGGGCTCAGGACGATTATTACAGTCAATGTGTCGGGCCGGGCTGGGCTCGGACACAAGGTGCTCGTGCTCGGGTCAGGTTTCATTTTTTGGGCCCGATCAAAGCTCTACTCCACTTTGAGATTTAACATTCAGCATTGTGAATTTGTGAATTCATCAAATAATCTTCACTAATTTTTTAGCTGAAAAATACAAGCTGAAAAATATCTGGTACATACGTTTGCTGAAGGAACTGATGGTTAAAATGTGTTAATCTTGAAGACTTTATTATACCTTTTATTGTGCTCTGTGTAGCGACATTATATATACATTCTTGTGATTTTGTTCTGAATCTAACTGAATGCAATAATAACAAAATATTGTACTCCAGCTGTGCTGGAAGTAGGGTTTTCAACTCAGTGTTGCAAATTCTTTGACACTCAATTGGCAGGTTGATTTAAAAAATAAAATAAAATCAGTGGATGGGTAACTACACATACAATGCAGTCTAGGGTAGATAAACTTCAGTTCTTCAACAGAACCTTATCTTCACAGTTATTACAGAGCTGCCAAAATCTGTCACTAGCACTGAAACATTCTGAAACATCTTATTACAGTTACAATGAGAAGCAGCTTTAATATCTCCTACAACTTTCATGTCCAAATAAGCAGCTTAGTACACGGGTCTGTTCATTTATATGTGGAGGTTAGGCCATACCTGGTCAAATTAATACAAGGTTTGAAAGGAACAAACTAGAATATGACTTATTTCTAGACATTTTAACACAGGATTTCCATGTATTAGCCATTTTATCACATAAAATAAAATAAAATCTGCAATGCTGAAGCACTTTTCCAGACCATCCTTAGGCCTTAATCCAAATTAGGTGTAGACAATTCCACAGTAAAATATGCAAGAGATGTGTCCTCTCAGGATGTGCTTACACGCAACAGGCAACTGATTTAAACCTAAAGATAAGGGACTCTTACAAAGCTAAAACCTAAAGGTAAAGATAAGTGACTCTTACAAAGTACATCTGAAACTGAATAAACTGAAGATAAGTAAAACTGTTCAGGTAAATCCTAAATCAAGAATTGACAATTGGCTACAAGAAACTGATTTCTGCCAAAGGGGCATTTGTTGAAACTGTCTGATATGTATCCACATGCCACATTTTGTCCATGCAAAGGTGCTGTTATATTCTTTTCAGTCATAAAATCAAATACGTGGCCTTGACGTTTGCATACACCTGTCCATGCAACAGTGTCTATTCTGCTTACATATAATGTGGTGTTAATGAGGTTCAGTAGCTGTGTTTTATTTTTTTTGTAGATTAGCATTGTTCTTAGTGCTCTGAAATATATTCATAATATTTGAACTATGCTATCACTTCCATTAAGTCACAGGGCATCTATACTTCACATACTTCCAGCATGAGAGTGTCTATTGGCCTGCACTGATGTAATTTTACACTCCATGCTGTAAACTCTCTCAAAATAGTCACTTTTTCAGGTGTATGCCAAAGGTCTAATCCAGGCCCAAGCCCTTTAGCAAGATTCCTAACCCGAGGAGGCTCTGGAGCTTTACTTCTTTCTCTTTTGTTGTGTAACAACTCACCTCAAACATGCCCCCTAATCCAGCTCCATCCTGTTCTTTTAAACGAGGCACGAGGAATGTGCTGGACACTTCAGATCCGCCACTGTGCAGGCGAGTGACGCTGAGCCAGGGATTAGAGCACTACCCTATTGCTTCTCGTCTGAGCCATGAGCAGATGAGCAGAAGCTCTGCTGCCTCTGCTGTATTAGTGTGTCAGGGACAGTACGGTCCTATCCAGAAAGCCCCTCTTGTTTAAAATTGTGATTTCTTTGAGGATGACAAATGACTGGATGGCACCTACTTCACAAAAATGTGCTTTTCTTGTGTTAACTATAGTGGAAGGAAATGGTGTGGTTTCACAATTTCGAGATTGTTATGGAGATCTTGTGCTCCCCCACCACATTAAGTGGTTGTGGTGCACACACAAGCCCACTGAGACCATAGAAACATACACAGCGGTTTAACATTGGGCACATGCCAAGACAAATGGCTGCTTCAGGTGAAAACAAGGCTTGGCTAGGACTGCTTTTTGTATTCCATTGGAAGGGTTTTCTTTCTAAAAATGTCTTACTCAAGTGCAGCGCTCTGGCTCTCTTGTGCTTAGCCATGCTCTGGGCTTGAGAATTCATCAAAATGAGGAATTAATGTTGAAATGGCATTCTGTAAATGAAACAGTTTCACAGGTGTTTCAGGATTTAAGGGGAACAACCTCTTCAAAGTCATTAGGACCTGTCTCCGCACTCTATTTGTGACATTAAGTGATGGAAACTGAGAGAAAGTGACTGAGGATTTGTCAACCGTAAAACATAACTTTAAGAAGGGGAAAAACAAATGGAAATTTTCACATATCCTCCTATCCACTCCCACGTTTAAAGCTATCCCTACTGGCGTTCACCTACAATTGAGCATAACCGGCGTAATACCACAATAAAAGTATTGGCTATACCCCGAGCAGCCATAAATCTTGAGGAGGGAACTTTACCTCTGCTATTTCACGGGGTCATTTCCCTGTGTGCAGTTTCATATTCAAATATTCACATTTTACGAGCAGCCAAGGCTTGTTACAGTCCACCATAGCCAAGGTGTGTTACATAAATCCCCATATCATTACTGAACATTATTGGCAATGATGCATTTCTGGTAAAAAAAAAAAAAAAGGAAAAAAAACTTAAACATAAATAAGAAAAACACTTTGCTAGCATAGGACAAATCAGTGTGTATTTTTTTCATTAAAGTGGGCTAGGTACAAACCCCTAAAAACAATCTATTCAAGTCTCATTTTTGTATTTCAGACATCTATTATTATGTACAGATAGTCATCCAATAAGATGACACAGCGTAATAGTGTAAACCAGGGATTTTTGAGATGCTATCATGTTCTCAACTGGTCTTAAACTAGTCACCTGTGGAACACCTGAAGGGGTGTAGGTGAAAGGGGTTAAATGGATTCAACAGGGAGAACAATTGGTTTAGTCACACAATTAAGAGCTCAGGCTTACTGAATGCAGAAAGACCCTGAAGGACTACAACTAAGGATCTCAAGCATTCAGCCAATCTGGCCTACCCGCCCCCCTGCGGACCAGAGGAACACCAACTGGGAGCTGTGGGAGCTGGCCTGGCCCACTCCACTCCCTCATGACCGACGACCTGTCTGACCTGTCAGTTTCCCTCACTTTGAGGGAGAGGTGGATAGTCACACTGTGATTTCATGCTGAAGAAATTGGCTCATTCGTAACTTAAGCTTCCTCCAGCGAGGGCAATAATCAGACCATCTATCAACACCAGCTCATACAATGACCTTAGCGAGACATTATGTGAAATACTACTCAGCGAATGCATGACATTGCCAAATGCCATTTTCTTTATCATGAGGGTACAATTTTTACTGGATGCCACATATCTTCTGGCTCCATTATTTAGTCTCAAAACATTGCCACCTCCACTTTCTCAAAGCGAACCTATCTGGAGCAGTGGTGTGATGAACGGAGGGGTTGAAAAGGGCATGAACCGTATCAGAGAACCAAGGTTAGAAAGCTAATCGGTAATTTACTCAGCTTGCACAAAATCCCTCGCTGAATGGTTTTCTAATCCTTTAAGATCTGTGTAACTGTATGTCTGTTGCTGGATTAACTGATGAATTAATCATTAGAACTGCTTGCGTATTTCTGTCACATGAAAAAAAAAAAAAGATTTGTGGCCTAGCTCAGTACCACACCAACACAGGTCAGTGCCTTATCACTAGTAATGACACGTGAATAGTTGTGTTTTCCTATGCCATGCTTCATTCACAACGGTTTGTTCTGAATGTGCATGACGTTTTCAAGTTTCACAGGTGGAAATGATTAAGATTTGACTTGGTGAAATTTAACACAGCCAAGAGTGAGAAAGGCCTGATATAAAGTAATATCAACGCATACAAGGACACACTTTCATTGCTCTCCTAAGAGTTCTGTAGGGCTAAATAGCCCATTAATCCAGCTATGTGTGCCCAAATTATTTCACAGCAAATAAACATGGACAAAAGCTCATGTTTTATGGTGTTCTGTGTGTTAAATAACTGTGAATAGCTTGAAGCTATTGGTCCTTTACTAGTTTGGTGCAATCATTCTTGCATACTTTTAGCGGTGTGATAAGGATAAACATGGTAAATTCTTACTCCTTGTACTTATCTTAATCTGTCAACAAGCTGACTGTAGTGAGTTTGGTGTAATGGAAGGATGCATTGAATATAGTGGATAACAGCAAACGTGTGTAGATGTAAAACAAAAAAAGCATGATTATCATTTCTACCATTCCAACACGCCATGGCCTCGTCACCCCTAAGGAGCTACTTGCTCTGTTTTTCATGTATTCTGGCCTTCCTCTTGCTAATTAATCCCTCCTTCTAGTTCCTCTTTCTCATCCACACCCACATAAAGAAAAATAAGATGTATCCACTGGGATCCTCTCCCCATCATACCAAAAATGTCAATCACCACCAAGATTGACTTTTGCACCTGGAGTACAGAACACTTGCACTTCAACAAATAACCGGCATACCAAAGTTTAGTTGCACCTAATTGTTTCCAGTCCAAATTAACACAACGAAGGCCCTTTCTTGAGAGAAATCTAAAGGGAACTGGTTTGCAGGAATGTTCTCCACCTGATTGGAGGAGCACCTTTAGAGTGACTCAAAGTACACATAAAAAGCAGCGTGCAACATCCCCTGTGTTGCGACCGTGCGTGCGGTGCCTTGTTGCACCCCAGCTGGATGAGGTTTCCTCACTAGCCTCTGCAGCCTGATTGACTGTGATGGGCTTTTTTCCCCCACTTGCCGCACGTGTTGTTCCTGTCCCACACCCGCGCTGCATCGTCAGGCTTTTCAACACCTCAACCTTTTTTTGGCTTTGCTCAGAGCTCTTCCTCCAGGGTGAATTAGACAATCCAATGAAAAAGACAGAGAGAGAGAAAGAGAGAGATTGGCCTGTTTCTCTGGGAAAGCATGTTGAGCATTTTATTGTCACACAACACTGTTTTCCTATTGGAACCTGGAAAAAGTCATGACTTGAATTAAGGCAGGGGTAATAATGTGTATTATGCAAGCCAGAAGGTGTGATTTAGCTTGTGAGGGAGCTGCGCTACTGTTACAAATAAAGCAACTGTTTTATTCATAAACAGGATCATAATACAGCAGCAACACGGAGTTATACTTGATCCAAAGCCACAGATCCAAAGAGACCTTGTTAGAGGGGCATATTGCATTGCACTTTGCTCGTATTTAAAATTGAGATATGATCTCTTATAATTCCTTTTAGCATTATTGTACACTGCCATGCCTTACTGTTATGCTCTTTAGGGCATATGGAGCACAGGACGGACAGTTTTATTTTGGCCACCAACTCCCCATTTCTGAGGCAAAAACCCAAATGCAAGAGATGCTACAAGATCAGGCCTATAGGGGGCAGTGTTTGCTCTCAACAGTTTACTTACAGGTAAGCCTCTGGGTCACTGAAATGGCCACATACTTTCCCCTCCACACTCACTCCTGCTCAATTACCCTTCCCCTTTCCTGCCCTAATGCTGCCATAATAGCCGCTACGTAGGAGGGCACTAAAGTATTTAGAAATGCTGAACTTCAACCAGACCAAGAGGCATTTGAACGACACTAATGTAAGGGGCTGAGCCCTAATATAAACAACATTTATCACATAAAAGTTCAGGCGGGCCCATTAGGCCGACTTGAAGAAAGGGCACTCCTGACCTGGACGCCCTAATGGCCCAGCTGTTTCATCTGGCTGCTCTCTGGGCCTCAGCTCATCCACGCTTCACAACCCAATTTGGACTTCTCCGTCACCTTATCGTGTGAATCTCCATCCACATTCTCTTGTGCTTTCCTGGTTTCTTTACTTGCCCTGTTTTTTAGCACTGTAAATTCCGGATCATAATCTAACTGATGCTGTGAAAATGTTCCTGTGTTAAATGTGTAAATATTTTTATAGTAATGGACAGAAACACATGGGTGGCACTTGACCACATAGACTTGTTTTTTTAAAATGTTTTTTTAGCTCTAAAATAGTAAACAAATCTTTATCCATTTTTATTAGTCAGTCTTTATTATTATTATAATTTTCCATTCTGACAGCCAGCTGTTTACATAGAGCAAGTTCACCTTAATAAGATTTAATTCTATATTTTTCAGTACATGATTTCCGAGAGAGCCACAGAGAGAGCATCACTGATTACACATTCGGCTGAAACAAAATTATACAATAATACAAGTGACCAGATAAATGCAGGCAGGCATTACCTCTTTTCACTAGAAACACAGGGATGAGGTGTCTTCCTAGGACAAGTGAATCGGGTGGATTAGAAGTCTAAACACACACACACACACACACACACACACACACACACACACACACACACACACACACACACACACATATACACACAGCAGTGTTACTAAGATGACCGAGCAGCCAGTGTTAATCATACATAACAGAGGGAAACGTGAGCTAATGAGGCTTTTGCCTGGTTTTTAATTGCCTTTTTTCTCTCAGTGCAGGAAATCTTTTCCACATCAGTAGAGAAAGAGAGAGAGTGGGAGAGAGAGAGAGAGAGTGAGTGAGAGAGAGAGAGTGAGTGAGAGAGAGAGAGAGAGAGAGAGAGAGAGAGAGAGAGAGAGAGAGAGAGAGAGAGAGAAAGAGAGAGAGAGAATGTGCTGTCTGATGGAAGAAAGATCACATTTCTTAATGGATACATTTGCAGAGGACAGAGAGACAGAAACAGAAAGAGGTGCTAACAGACACGGAGTTTTAAACTTTTTGAAGGATGGTAAATATTTTTCAAGGATTGGCTGAATTGAAAGTCAGGAGTCATGAATAGACCTGTGTTCTTCATACAAAGGTTGCAATAACTTTTTCTAAAATAAAAACCAAAAGAATGAAATGTAGTGTATTGCATTTGCTTTATTATTGTATTGCATTATACTGATAAGTGTTCATTCAAATATTCAATAAAGCACACTTGTTTGCAAAAAGCTTATATTTATATATATATTCTTGTCACCTGTGCATTTGTTTATGCTGTCTTCCCACCTACTCCATTGCTTCCCCGTTCTCAGTACCCTGAAGGGGAGGAAACTGCTTGTGCGCATTTGTGTGTGAGTGACACACTCTTATATGGGATTTGTGGAGGCCGCTGAGCCGTTTGGGTTAAAGCCTGCAGTACCACCCGGTGACCCCTTCACTGGTCAGCCACTTCGAAGATTAAAGGTGAATGCAAGGGCAAATCAGTTATCCAGTCAGAAACACTGATCGTCAGCTCTCCGCTGTTTCGGTATTTTCCCGAATACACATATATACACCAAAACCCTTAACACACACACACACACACACACACCCACACACACACACACACACACACACACACACACACACACAGCCAATCTGACTCCTTCTTCCTCTGCACAGGGTCATGGCCCCACCACAAGCAAAGGAATGAGAGAGGATGCATGACTTCAAAAGCCATTACTGATCACTCTAAATTCAGATTGTGCATGCAAGGTTGCTCCTTTACTCTCTCTCTTTTTCTCTCTTTGCCTGTCTGTCTGTCTGTCTCTCTTACACATGTGTACAAACATGCACAAAGTGTAGAAATGTCTTCTCAGCTCTGTTTCATAAATATGTTTGTTTGTGAGCTTGCAATCTGTTCAAAGCTAAAATCTTGTTTAATCTGAATGAAGGTAAATATGTATACAAATAGGTGTACAAATGACCAGTTTCGCTCTGGCTGAGCCTTCTATACTGAAATCTACACACAGAGGCCTCTGGGAATGTGCTAATATCAATAACCCATCCTATCTAATCAGAGCAGATTGGTTTCAGATGCATTCGGCATTTGGCCTCCCTCCAAAAGAGAAATGGAAGAATGGCAGCACTTTATTTTGATGAGTTATTAAATATGTTCAGCTTGCTATTTTGTGCCTTTGAAGTTTGTCAGGAGATGCCTGGATGAGCTGAACATTTCTTACATTTTCAATTCTGGTTCGGAAAGAATCCTCTTTCACTGTCCATATAAAATATGGTCTTTTAAACTGAGCAGCAATACAAGTTTGTGGGCTGTCTTATCTGAGCCCCCAATGTGAGAATGCTGCATTTGCTTTCCAAATGAAGCTTTCTGAAGTTTTGGTTTGGATTTGCTGATTCAAAATAACATACCAGGTTAAGACTACTGATGGACTCTGAGTGAGTTTAACAGTTTTTGTATAATTTGCTTCTCTCTCACTTGTTCATCTGTGCAGCCTGTGTTTGAAACATTTGCTTTTTTATTCATAAAATTTGCTGATTAATTGATATTTTAAAATCCTTTCAGAGTAGACATATATGAGTATGTTTCAATTTTTAAGATACACAGTTTGTTTAAGTGGAGAGGTACATTTATGGATTTTTGGGTCAGTATGATCATACGACAAGGTGTCCTATGATATCTTACTAAACATAAACAGGCTTAGGTTGTGAGATTTCAAACAAATACTTCCAAATACAGTTTAGAATCAGAACCAGGGTTGTTCGGTCAAGTGTTTTGATTAAACAAAAAATGTACACAGTACCTTACAGGTCAGTATCAATGGAAAAAAACATTATTTTACTCTGACCATCCTTTTTATTCTCCTCGTAGATCCATTTGAGCTTTATACAGAAGTATTAACATAGAGAAATGTTCCATGCACATATAAAATAAAGAATCATGTATCACACAGTGTTGCTCTGTGAGGATAGCCTGCGAACATTAACAGATAGGCCAGTATTGTGGCAGATGAAGAGAGTGAGCCACGCTGGGAGCACGCTGGCTGGATTAGCAGCCAACTCCGCAGTTAGTGCACAGTGGCTGTGTTATACTGACCTAATCAAGCATTAGGTCATTCCAATCAGCCCCCTGAGAGACAGAGAGACCCAGTGAGAAAGAGAGAGAGAGAGAGAGAGAGAGAGAGAGAGAGAGAGAGAGAGAGAGAGAGAGAGAGAGAGAGAGAG
>JBBMFX010000007.1:15227419-15241057 GCA_037832545.1 Rhabdalestes septentrionalis
TTTACATTGGTAGATTCTCACTGAAGGCATCAAAACTATGAATGAACACATGTGGAGTTATGTACTTAACAAAAAAATGGTGAAATAACTGAAAAAAAAAGTTTTTTTCAAAATAGCCACCTTTTGCTCTTATTACTACTTTGGCTAGTTTGAAGAAACTAGAATATATAACATGTTTTCAGTTATTTCACCTTTTTTGTTAAGTACATAACTGACTGTATATGCCATATTTTTCTCTTTCCTGCAGGTGCTCGTCTTAAAAGCCCACAGTTGAAAAAGAGAAAGAGAAAAAACTAATCCATAATGGAAATCCATAATGGAACAACACTGGCACAGCAAGGTCACTCCTGTTTTTATTCCGAGTGGCTCTGTCAGGCTTAAAAATGAGCATGTTTTGTGTTGCCCTGTCTCTCTTTGTGCTGTATGTTTATGTAAGAATTTCTGTCAAAACATTTAAAAAAGATAGATGTGGCTAATTAAAAGAACATTTCTTTGGTAGTCAGTGTAATAGATCCCTTTTTGTGAGGTCCAGAGCCATGACTTTCTTTAACATCTCTACCACACTTTAGCGATTGAATTTGACTCTTGTTAAAGCAGTTGATTTTTTAACATTCCGCAAATCTAAGCACACATCGTGTGCTAACATAAACGTGTGCGCTCGTGCCTTACTCCAAAAACTTGGTCAAAGATTCACTACATAGCACATTCATACACGCTTATTGCACAAGGTCCATTCTAAAGACTCAGATACACCCAATAGTATCCACGCTGTGCTGTTGTGCACATATTTGTACACGATTGGAAAGTGTGAGGCAGAGGGAGGCCCCTTGAGGCACGACTGGTAGGAGAACTGAACCGAAACACCACGCCACACACCTGCTACACCTTCACATTCTGTGTGTGTATAGACAGAGTGTGATTCCCTTGTCCGTGTCAAAGCAGCACACCCCAGCTGACTGCAATTAAACAGTAAACTAGAAATAATGACCATCGATTTAGTTGTACATAAATTGTTCTAAACACAGTTCCAGGGAGGAGTTCATTACCTCAGTAACAAGTGAGTGGATATTAATCTATCTGACCATGGCTCTGCCATTAACCTCTTACTTTCTCCATTTCCCTCACTCCCTCTCATGCTCTCAGTGCAACACTAACCTCTTCTGGAAAAACATGCCAGCTCCCACAAATCGCAAGCTTCACAATTAATCAGGTGTTCCACTGCGAAACGCACTGGGCTTGCTCAAGCCAAGCCGTAAAGAAGACTTTTGAAAGGCACAATTTCATAAGTTGTGTTTTCTCTTTTTTTCTTAATTCGCCTCTGTTAAACATCATAAATTGGATCAGTGTGAGATAGTGGTCTGGAAAGCCACAGGACTGCTTTCTTCCCACTTTTTTCCATTCAGTAAAGTTACCCCTCCTTCTTCCACTACAACTCTGGTTCTGTGGACAGTCTTGAGCGGAGGGAGCAGACATGTGACAGCCTGACCTGGGGTCAGAGTCTGGGGTAAGCAGGAGGCAGAGGCCCAGTCTGGTGTGCACTCTCCCCTGCTCTCAGGCCAGCTGGGAGGAACAGATGACTGATCTTCTCCTTTGTCCTGCTGACAAAGGTGAATAAAAACAAACAGGACTAGAGAGCATCAGGAAAGCAAGCATTTGAAACAAGGGAAACTTTAGGGTTAGGCTACATCTGTGATCTACTAGGATACTTAAGTCTCTGGGAAAGTTCAAAAAAGCAAATAAAAACCAAGGACCTGTTTTCAGAAGGCATATTCTCATATGACTGCTGTTGCTTTATTGGGCTTTAGCTTACAAGTCTAAGCAGCACAAATCTAGAAAAAGATGCAACGTTCACAGGTGTATCTTAACTTTACTGACCCCTCCCTCTTTCCACCAACTTTTCTTCAAACGACAGCATGCAATTTGTGAAAGAATTTCTGTCACACTAACGTTTAGCGATAAAAATGTGTACCCCTCTGGCTGTTGTACAGACATATGAGGAAAATCTGTCACTTGACACTGTTTATGTCTAAATAAAATACTGTCAACAGTTACTGTTTCTTATAATGTTCACTTCAAAATGCTTTAAAACATGTTTTGTAAAAATGATCTGAGTGGAAACATATATACTGAGAAAGGGACTGATATAATCACTGATGAATGTCTGTTAATTTCTGCCTGGGAACATGTGAAATACAGAAAAAAGAGGACTTTCTGTGCAGTGGAGAATGAAGCTGACACCAAGGTGTTTTCCAGCCCACAGCAGTGTAAGCGGTTGCCCATATTCTAAACCAGTGTGCAATTAAATTCTTCATTGGAGCTCTGAGCCAAAAGGTATAGACAGACAGAGGGAATATGATCTCAGACCAGCACTCGTTCATTCTAAAAGGCTTTGTAAGGCCATACCCAGGAATACATCAAAATTCTGCTTCTGCTGATGGTTTTGGCAGATAACTAGACTGCACTGATGATGATTTTGCTGTATGTTTTAAACCAGGAAAGTGAGCCTCAGCCAAGTCATTTAAATTTGAAACAGAGGGCACCTGATACTTTTTAAAATGACACTTACTCTGCATTGCAATATCCCGTTTAGACAGCTCTGATACTGGAGGTGGAACTCTGTGGTTTTCACTCTCTGACAGCCAAGCAGCTCTAAGCAGGCCAAAATCTTGTCAGCAGTAAACTTCAAGTGAGCCAGCCAAGCCATTACAAAACCTTGGAACAAATACTCAAATGTTGTTGTTTTTTTTTTTCAATCGCTGAGAACTGTTGAAACAGAATCATATATACTTTGATCACCTTTACATACATTCCATAAAAATTGCAAGCAAAATATAACATGTGAGTGCTACTCTGAAATTAGATTTATGTTGAAGTAAAAAGGAAATGATGCAACTTGAGTTACTGTGTCCTAGACAAGACAACTAACCACAAACTGCATGTTAGGTTTCCCGTGTACACTTTAACAATCAAATATGTTTTAAAGCCTTCTGTCATTCAGGCTGTACAACATTGAATATAGCTTAAAAATGTTTTGAAAACCTTAAATTAAACTATGCAAGCCCTATAAAAAGTGTATTACTAAGTTTTGCCTGGAAACAACAAGTGTGGATTGGATTTAATTAAAAAAAAAAATTCTCTGTGGCATGGACATAGGTAAGACAAACTTCTGCCATTGATTCGGCCTTTGCATGCTAGTTTGAAGTCTAAGAGTGTCAGATTGTGTCATTGGTATGACAGTTATTGGTTGGTAACAGCAAACCAGTCACATGTTTATTTATGACGGGTCTATTGATTTAAAATAGATATAATTGAATGCGGGGAAATATCAGTCTAGGCTGTCTGGAAGTCCAAGACACATCACTGACTGTGAATACAACTGTCAGCCTAACCAATGGATGTCTGTCAGAGGCAGTGGAAGGTCTAAGAGCTTACTCAAAGAAACACTCATACAAGGAAGTGATGTGTGGGTCGACCTCTAACCTGTGGGTCTTATGGGTTGACTTGCAGGTTGAGTGGTTTTGGGTCAGCTTATTAGAAACTCTATGCAGCTGGCGGGGGTCAAAATGTGACAAAGCAGTGAACCAAATCAGTTATAAATAACTTACAGAAATATTGCAGGTCGGGTCAGATTCAGGTCATTGAATAGCAAATATTTTTGTGGATCAGGTGTGTTTAGTTGGCTTTCATAATAGGTTGGGCACCATTAAAACAAGGTAAATATATATTACTGTATCTGTCGCAAGCTTCTATTTAAACACAGAATGTCTTTCACAATCCATCTTGAATGGACACAAAATGTTTATATGCCATGCTGTTGGCTTGGCACTAAAATAATATTAGAAATGAATAGAGGTGCCAGCCGAAATTAGTAATATAGCAGAAGCATGCTTTTCATCATTTTTTGTCTGTGTTAATATGGATGGCTTTTTCCACTGAGCTCAAATCAAAATACAGTGGGATGCTTGATTCTATTATGAGCTCTTTAAAAAGAATCGAACATAGATGCAAGAGGGGATATGCTGTTAAACTGGTTGGTGTTGGTCAGACACATTGTGTACCAGCACTGAATACAGCAGACCTGGAAGAGAGTCAAGAGAGGCCGGAGCGGATAAGTTCACTTTTGTCACACGTTGTTGTTTTAGGCAGGGAGAGATTTCACACAATGAAACCCCTCTCAAAACAATCAGTAAGCCAGACAATATCCCATAGAGCACACCCCTCTGGAAAGAAAATAAATTAAAGCTCTTGTTTGGGTTAGGTCTTCAAAGAAAATACTGACAGAACTGGGCCGAACAGCTTTGCGCTATGGGGTGTGTACAATCTGATAAAGCTTTTTGCACCACTGACACCCAATGAGTTTGATTTATTCCTCAGTCTGAAGGAGAGGTTTATTTATTGCATTTAACCTTAAATATGACAAGAAAATAAAGCATTATTCTTACGAGTAGGGGAATTTTTGCAGCCTATTGGGAACGTTATTAGCCTACCTCAGTAGTGCAACTATTATGGTATTGATCTCTCTGGTACCTGTTTCATAGGACCAACAAGCCTGAAATGGGTCAGGAGTACTGTGGAGACTCTGAGAGGAGAAAGTGTTATGGAGTGCTGAATAGGTCACAGGCAGGAGATTTCAGTGGTGCCTCTCATGTGGTTTTTCCTAGAATCCTCTGCTTTAAATGCCATGTATTTGGTGAAGGTTACAAGGGCTCTGTGAAATTTCCAGCAGCTGCTTCTGCCCAGTGACCCGGCGGTGACAATTGCACTTACAACCCCTAAACTCTGGTGAGGCCGAATCTGGTATTTCATAATCAATCAGTTAATAAGATGACCTTTGAAGCGATGCACCCAGTTCAGCTCACCATGCCGAAGAGGTTTATGGCTATATTTATTTGGGGAAACAAAGCATAGGAATGTGAAAAATAGCCTAGTAGTGTTTTTTGTATGGTTTCTGTCTCGCAAAACGAATCAAGGGGAGACATGACTGGAACATTTCAGTGCACACATATGGGCAGAATTCATCCGCTTGGAATGCAAGTGGTTTGGAACATTTACTCTACTGCCTGATAACAGATACAACCAGTTTACACACCTAACTCTCTGTAAGTGTATAGAGCTGATGTTTAAGCTTAAATGAATGAATCCATGAAGTGGACAACAGATCAGAACAATATGGTCCTTCCTTTACACTGTATGTTTAAAAATAACAAATCATTTTCAAATAACAGCAGTGCTGCGTTTTGCTACATTATCTAGTTTCATGTTTATCAAATAATTATTCATGATTAAGTGAAGACAAATTAGCATATTTTAATGCATAATTTTCCTTTAGAATTAGAGTTTCACATATTGGAAACAAATCCAATATAAAACCTTTTCACAGCCCCCCTCCCCCCACTATATTACATTCAGTAAAGAAGAGCAATTGTGATTTAAAATGTGAAGAAGTGTGGGTAAACACCATTAACTTTGGTAAAATTATTGCAAAATAATTCAGAATGTGTTTTTTATAGCCACCAATTTTTTACAGAAACAAGATGTTTGGTGATGAATCTGAATTTGTTCATTGTTTAATTTAACATTTTAGATATCTTGAAGGATTTTCAACAGTTGAATGGCCGCTTGGACAGGGATTGCTGTTTAGACAAGGTGTAAATTGAAAACTGTAGGTGTAAATTCAGCAGGGAAGCATTTGCTAAGTGTGCTATCCTTACTGTTGCTTTCCTTAAAACGTTGTGATGTTTTTAGAGAGGTCTTTTGTACCCCTAAAGTTGAATGGACACAAATGACGGTAAAAGATAGACGGTGGCTCACAGAGGACTGGCGAGAACCAGGCAGCAGCAGTGCTGATGAAGTTAAGAGGCTGGGGTTGCTGAAACAGCGTGCCTGCAGGGCAGGCAGGAGAAGGTCTCTGACTGCAGTGGACGGAGCTAGCAGGAGGCCCAATCTGTCTCACAGGCTTCAGCGCTGGTATGCATCTCATTAGGCTAACAGCTTGCCATCTGCAGGCAGAGAGGAAGTTTACTGTTGTGCGATGATGAATAATCTTTCACGCCATATGTCCTGAGGGCTCACAGCTACACTTACTGTAACGGATCAAGGTGCACCATGACAGGGGAAACTGAGATTAGATGAGATTCTAAAACAGTATGAGCATTACAGATTAAAAGGAAAAAGTGGGAAAAAAATAACGAGCTACATAACATGTATTGTTAGAGTACAACATATTTTATCTTAGTGTATAATCTTATTTTTATGTATACAAATACACTGAATATGTAATGGCCTGTCATGTGGCCACCCATTAAAACTTACAAAGGCTGAATGCAGTAGATGTAACGTGACATTGTATAGTGAAACTGACAAGTTTTGCTGGAAAGCCAGAAGTGGTGGTGCCAAGGGGGCTGCAGCATGCCCACATTTCATGATTTTTTAAATTGCAACTGCTAAAAATGGGTTCAAAATCATGTCCTCCCAAACTTTGTGATGTTTTTTTTGAGAAGTCTTTAGTACCCATAAAGCTGGATGGCTGTAAGTATGTTAAAGATGGATGACTGGCCTTGTTTAACTGAACTGTTAAAAGTTAAAACTCATAATCGTTTTACTTAGAGCTTAAATGCTTCCCTCATCAACCGATGGTAGCTTTGTGAGTATGTCACTAAAACTAGAGTCTAAAGTTTAGAGTCCAGAGTAAAAGTGTGTGCAGAATTTCAGGCTAGTTCTGTAACTAACGTTACATTTCTGTACACTTTTCTCTCCAGCCATTATATTTATTTTATATTTATATCAATGAATTTACCACATAACAGTTTGCTTGTAAACCAATGCTGTTGCACAAAGTTTGTGCAGAACCAGAGAACACAATTTCATGTAACACTGGAGTATGTTGTTGTCTCTCATTATGTTATTGTACTTTTTCTTTAATATACATTACAAGAAAGAAAATTAAAGAAACATAAAAACTTTCATATCTCATATCAAATTAATACATCACATATATGCGGATTACATTTCAGCACCCCAACACAGCCGTCTCATCTGTACTTATCCTCTGAGTTACATTTTTCATTGATGTGTTCTGTTGCTAAACAATGAAACAGCCCAATCGAAACCTGGCCACAGTTGCAAATGGAAACACATTGTTGGGCCAGTACTACATACAGATGGGCATTCCAGAAGGACAGTTTTAGGGAGCAATTTTTTTTTTTAAATATTTATTTATGAAATATTATCATTTTCATCTTGTCCAATCTTGAAACAAAAGCTAATCCACAAACGAGATATTAATGGCAGAAGAAATCAATTGAAAATAATAGAATGTAAAACAGAGCCATCAAAAAGCAATTTTAATTACTCAGATATTTTTATTTAAAAAGTGCTAGCTATTGTATAACGCCAGGTAAAAGTGCCAGATGAATATTCAGTGTGGAATCCATAGGACAATGTCAATCAGACAATGACATGAAATCTTCAGCATATCGACAAACTTTATATACCAAAATGCCAAAAACATAGCTTTCTTAGATAGCACTTGTTAAGGTACAGAGCTTCTTAACTTGCAGACAACAGGTTAACTCTCAAGAGAATAATACAATTTTAGATTTTGATTTTTTGAAGAAGTGATTAATTTGGATGGGAGTCAGGTGTAGTGCATCTTACTCAGATTTGCTTGGGGAAACCCTCTTTATGGCCTCAAGGAGAAAAGAAAAATATGGGCAAAAAAATCGCTAAACACTAGCTGGAGGGAGGGGTTCAGTTGTGGCATTTTAACATACTGCATCCTAACAAAATTTTATTGCAGACAGATTGTGAGAACAAGTGGGGCTATCACAAAACAAAAACATTTACATACCATATATCCAACAATTCAGCCTACAGAAGTTGAATCTCACCTATTTATGTTGTATAAGGAAGTTATGAGAAATGTTTCAGCCCTGTTTTTAAAAAAAAGGGCAAAATATGGGGCATCCAATCAGAAATTGTGTAATTTACGTATTTGATTCTTAAAGGAATAGTTGGGTGAAAAAATCTAATTTACATGGTTTATCAGTTGACCCAAATGTGATCTGCAAATATCTAAATTGTGTTTAGATCTAATGTCGCATTTAAATCTAAACAGATTGCCATATTGTTTCTTTATATATATATACTTCACCTAAACGTGCTCAAACCACATTTGTATCTTCATTAAAGTGGAGTGGATTTGTAGATGTAGCTTAAGACAGAATAACTTATTGTAAACTGAACAAAGCTTCACCATGACACCATGATTAGAGGAGTGTGTCCTAATTCAGAAGTCGGTGCAACCTTAATAAAGATGTATATGCCCTTTAAGAGAAGTTTTGATTTTCTTTTATGGAAACAATTTGGGCTATTTGGCTGACCATTGACTTCTAGTGTTTAGTTTTTAACAATAGCCTCATTGGTCAAGTACTAAACCAAAGTTTTGGAAAAATTAGGTACAATTACTTTATTCAAGCTACTAATTTCAAGAAACAGTGACAAACTCAGTCTGTTTAATTCCAATAGAAAAGGAGAGATAAAAAATGGGCATGTATACTTATGAGCATCATTTTATAAAACTGCTCAAATATCATTAGAGGACATCAGGAACAATAAAATACATGGGAAATGCAAGATATGACAGGTAAATGTTTTCAAACATATGACAAAAGATTGATCTTTGACCTTTGCATCTGAAACTTCTAGTAGATTATCAAATAGGCTCAATTTAGTGTGAAAAGATATAGCATCTTATTGTCTCATATAAACAGGTGGCTTATGATTGTAGTCCCCACCCCCAGGCCTCTGTGTGTTACGCTACCTCCATCCCAGCCTCTGTCTGTCTTTGTCTGCTCGCTCTCTACTCAACCACTGAAAACCACAGGAAAGAACCTGGGAAAGGAAATGAGCCTAGCGAGTGCTGAAGTTTAATAAAAAATGAATGAATGGGGTGTCCCAGAGTGAGAAAGAGAGGGAGAGAGAGATGTATGCTTCTTAAATGAAAAAAAAGTGAGAATATTTTCAAAAATAGGATCCATTAGTGCACAGCTCTATTTTGCAGTAGTGAAATGGACAAAATGAAACCAGGTGGGTTCAGTGACTATTCCAAATTCTCATCTCCCTCTAGTGATCACTGATCACCCAGCCTCAAAACACTAAGGCAAACACACATCCTGAGACAGGCACGCAGACCGTCCCCTGTGTCCCCCTCCTTTTTTTTTGACACAATGACTCTCGCGCTCTGTATGGGGAAACAAACATTCCACACATGCCATATATGTAGGCTGCCAGTGAATCATTAAACCAGGGAACAGAAGCGGCAGGATGCCTCCTTTCTTCATTGCGTCTTCCCTCGTTACTATTAGACCTTTAATTGATCAAAAACATGAAACCGTAATTAACCTTCAGCATGGAAGGAGGGATCTGTGGGCTATTACAAAAGGGAGACACTGCGTCCACCAATAAAGACATGCAATAAGGCCATAAATTAAAGAGATTAGGATCCAGCAGCGTCGCACTTTACAGGTTCACAGTTGTTCAGACAGTTCTAAGCATACTTAATGAGTTCTAAGCACATATTTCTAAAAACAAGTAAATATATGCACCCCGCAGGACGCCACACCCCAATAATCTATACAAATTATCTTGTGTCATCATATCAAACCTTGAAAAGAAAAATGTGTAAATACGGTATGCTATTAGGCCACTTGAAATGCAGAGAGACAACAGTATGACAATATCTGCCCTCCCACACAAACACAATCACACTTTTTTAGGAGAAAGCTGGTTGGAGTGGAGAGAGAGCAATGGCCATTAGTTAGAGTAGATTTCACCTTGGTAGTGTTTTCGCCCCAAGGGTCCAGGCCCACTCGCCTCTTAAAGCGTGAACATCTAAGTGCTTGAAGTGTAATGACAAGCAGTCTATTTGGAAGCAGGTGATCAGGAGAACAAAGGGAGGATTCAGGGTCCCAGTGGCATGCTGGGAGAGAAATGAATGGTTATTAGCTCCCTGCAGAACCTGACAGACTATTTAAGGTTTGTTTCCTTTGATTGTGACAGTGTAATTGTTTGGGCTGATACAATAACCTCCCAGAGTTACCTGAGGCAGGTGAAGCAGGACTTTCATTAGAAGCGTGGGATACACTCACAGAGAGCTGCTCTTTCTCTGGCGCTTGCCCCTAATGGGATGTGGTTGAGCAAACCATTCTCACAATGCAAACATGCTCCCTTAATAATTAATAGAAACTACACAAGCACAACTCTTCTTGCAGGCCTTGTTTACACATGCCTTGTTGCACTTGTCTATCAAGGTAAAAATGATACAAACTCAGCATGTTAAAAGGGACCTACAGTAAAAAAAATAAAGAAAAAAGGAACAAATACAATAACAAGCAGTTTGTTTCAGGAGATGACCTGCGGGGAGTGTTCCCTACATGCAGTGATGCACTAAATTGAAGGGTATGCCTGGATTAACTGGAATATTAGCACTTATCAAGGGAGCAATGGGCAGGAAATTTCAGCTTAATGAAAACCTCTGGTAACATACTACTAATGGCATCAGCAGTAAAAGAGGAAGCAAGCCATTTCAATACAGAAATTTAATACAAAATTAACTAGCCATATAATGCAGCAGTATCATAAGAAACAATGTTAGCAACGTGGAAAACTACATATACTTTTCTCTCCACTTCACACTTTTATGTGCTTTTAAGAGGCGGCTGGTAAGAGAAATAAATAAAAGAAGGAGATGAAAACACATTTCACTTGACCGGAATGTTCTCTGCTCTGCTACATCAACTCCCATCCCCCACAAACCTGACCCCCCCAAAAAAACCAATACACACATCCCACACACACACACACACACACACAAACCGAGCCCGGCCTCATTTGAGACCCAGCAGAAAGGCAACAAGAGCAGTGTGTTTGTTTTTGATTCTAGGGGCTGGGATGACACAGTCTGTTGGGTGCTCTATTGGCCATGTCGTTTGGGTCCATTGAGCATGGCTGGCTCTCCGACGGCTCCATGATTAGATAATAAACTACACAGGAATACGGCAGAGATGCACAGCATGTTTCGACCAACTGCAGTGCTCCAGCTTTGTAGGTCCTCTCTCCGTGACTCTGTGAAATGGCACACTGTCAAGACCCCGAGGAGAGCCAGGCCTGACACAAGCCAGAGGCAGAAATGTAAGCCATTATAATAGGAAATTGTGGTCGGGGTATTTTGTGTAATGTCTTCATAGAGGTATGAATTGGCATAGAATATCAGGCACCAAGCCATTTCACCTGGATCTAATCAGAGATTAAATCCAAATACTGGCTTCAGCCTCTGCAGATTATGATACAATAATATTGCTGAGCTTATTAGTCTCATCCAGAATGGAATGTTTATGCCTTCAGGAATTTTTATGGCTTATACTGAGGAAATGTCATTTTGCAAAAGTTCAACCGGCAACTAAAAATAAAACAGTCGCCAAATTACCTATTTAATAAAACCCTGGGTATTTGCTTAAAGGAAATAAGGAAATTTATCAATAACTACCATAACAAAATGACATAGATTACTGTCATATAACTGGTGCTGCTGTGCCGGCAGGCCAAAATGCAAAAAGCGGCCCAACTGAACGTTTACACTGAGGGTTTTCTCCACAACGTGTTTATACCAGCCATCCAGGCATAGTGTGAAGTTTTTTGCATTATAGAAAAATAAATTACAAACATAATTATATGCATCACTCATGTAATCCCACTGGCCTGAAATATTATCCCTGGCCCCTTTTTGCCAGTCGGTTTTTTGTTTCTCGCTAATTTTAAATGATGTATGTTTGTGGCAAAATGACAAATGTATATTAGATGATGTGATCATAAGAAAGGTGGCCTTTTGCTTGTGAGTCTGAGGGAGAAAAGAGTCAACTCTCAATGGTTATTTTTTAGTATAAAAACCAGTTCAGCCAGCAAATGGAGGAAAGCAGTAAAAGCGATTGATGAGAAGAGGAGATAGGAAGGGACAGGAGGACGAAAAGAGAGAGGGCCGGGTGTCCGCTCACATTCCAGCGCTAGCGAAGAGGTGAATGGCCTGTGCTCCTGCAGTGGTGCATTCCACAGTCCAGGCCAGAGAGACTCCCTTTAACTCCTCCCTCCACACTGCAGCCCGGTCCGGGTTGGGGGTGTTGGAGGAGCAGTATTACAGGACTCTCAGGAGCAGAGCCATTTAGCTTCAGGCTGATGGGCCCTAAGGCTGTGAGAAGATCACATCCTCTTTTATGAGGCCTGGGACCCCTCTCTGCCACCAGCAATCTCTGTTCTCTCAAATTCAGTATTTCAGATTTTTGCCAATCCAACAATTCTATTCTAAGCCATCCTTTCAGACATGCATATATAAATTTATATCAGCAAGTAAAACACCTTAATTACATCTTAAATCCATAATATTTCTCATTATGGATTGGTTGAAGGAATGCTAGGAGCTTTTACAGCTACATTTGCACCTGTATAACATGATTTTAACAAGTGAAATAATCTGTTACTTTAACTTGACTAACTTTAGCGTACTTTTTCTTGAAACAAGCAACATTTTGAAGAAATGTTGAAGAAAAAAGATACACTTGAAGTCAAAAATGTCTGGGAAATAGTTTGGATAATGAGAAAGATTAGTTCTGGTTCGTCTTAGATGTTATAATTCACCTATATATCGTATTTTGACAGTGTTTGTTTGCAGTACTACATGAGATCATGAGAAATGAGGACAATGACACATGGGAGCCAGGTTTATTTCAACTTGTGCCCACACTTCTGCAAATGAGCACTTACACTTCTGTTAAGAGTTTTAAATAATATAATTATAAATGCAGTTTTGTTTACAATTACATGAATACAATTATTATACATTCTACATAAGTACATTGTGTGATGAAGAAAAATGAAGAAATGTTCAAGTTGTCCAGAATAATGATCAGAGTTGTAAATAATGTCATTATTTCAATGATTTATTAAGAAAGCAATAGAACATTAAGTATGGCATCAAAATAAATCTAATAAGTATTGGTCAAATCCAGATACTTACATCAATGCCATTTTTATGTTACAAAAGAACTTGATATATAATTAACACATTTTGACATAACTTATGGTGTTTAGCTTTGAATATTCCAATCTACACTATTGCATAATTAGGCTATTATTTAATAAAATAATAGCAAAAACTCTGTATAACAAATAACTTCAAATATGCTTGTTATGTTGCACACACCTGGACAGAAGAGAAGGTAAAGGAAAATGGAATCGGGGCCATGTAGCACAAATATTTGAGCAAGTGAAGCCGAGAGACACAGGCCACTGCTCGATTACCCCTGCCCTTCCTTCACTGTCACAGTTAAAGGTCTTTTTTCTCCTTCAGTGCTCCAGCTTCTCGCTCTCTTTCTCTCTTTCTCTCTCTCCGTTTATAAGTGACTGAGTCACAGAATTTAAAATAATAAGATCAGGTTTCCAGGCAGGTAAGTGCATCCAGACTTATCTGTGTTATCACAGGAGCTCAAGCCCCTTACAACCGCCCCCCCTCTCTTTCTCTCTTGCTCTGTCTCTTTCTCTATCTCTCTGTCTCTCTCTCTCTCTCTCTCTCTCTCTCTCTCTCTCTCT
>JBBMFX010000007.1:15308310-15327023 GCA_037832545.1 Rhabdalestes septentrionalis
AGACTTAATCTGTTGGTGGCCATTTTTGGCCACGAGGACGCTGAAAGGGTAGTAAAAACAAGGACAGCCAGAGGGTTAACTGAAAAGCTAAACAGCTCTGTTAGTTGTCTTATATTCTTTAATACTGTAACCCTTTATCCAATGAGTCTCAGAATTAGTTCCAACATGTAGTCCCAATGGTGCCCATGGGTGCCTGAACATTCTAGCATAAAAAATGCCTCCAGGCCTATGCTAGTACCACTAGCAGGGACAATTACAAGTAGATTAGCTTTATTCTAGCACTAACTCACAGGGAGAACATGCAATCTCCACACAGGGAGACCCTGCTCCCAGGAGTCGAACCCAGGACCTTCTTGCTGTGAGGCAACATTGGTGTGGATTCTACATCTTAATCCTTAAGCTAGAACTCCAGGATGTACCAGACCTTTTGTATAGTGCTTATATTTTTATCCTGAGAAAATGTTTTCTCAGGGAGCTGGTGGTGCAGTGGTTAGGAAGTTCCCACTGTGATCAGAAGGCTGTGGGTTTGAATTCCAGGACTGCTAGTAGCACCAATCCAGCACCCACTGTGCTGCTCCTTGTTTAAGCTGTATTTTTCCTTTTTGTCTTTGACATTTTCTAATGTGTTTCTAAATTTAAATTTAATATTGTACTTTGCTACATATTTCTACTTTAGTACTTTCTTTGTTTTAGGAATTTCCAGATGTGTTTAATTTAAAATTGTACTTGTATTATATTATTTGTATTATGTCAGTATTAAATTGTTAAATTAAATGTTTCCAGTCGTAAAATGTCAGGACACATTTCACTGTTGTACTTGTATAAATAAGCATGTGACAAATGAAAAAAATCTTGAGCAAGATAAGGCCCACACACACTGCAATAATACCCATGTCACACTAATCTCTAACTCTAGAAGAATTTTACATTAACAATTAAGTGCCTTTCCTTTAAATTCTGCCTTTAGAGATAAAGCTAGGAAAATAATGTATCATGTTTTGCTTTTTTCAACTTTTCTGAGCATACTGCTCAATAAAACTGTAACCTTAACTCCATTCTGTAAAAAAGTAGAGCAGGTTTGATGCCTTTATTTGCAGGCATCAGATCCTTCTGAGACATTCCAAAACAGATAACTGAAAAAAAGCTCCACACAGTTAATATCATTAAGAGATGATGTACAAACATGAGCAAACTTTATTGGTGCAACAAAATCATTTAACTGATCTGTGTATATTTCTTCACCCCAGACATGACAATTCACAATTAGATTTAAAAAATTCGAACAATTTCACAGCTAATGTTGACATTTCAATTGGCATCTAGTCATATTTCCAGTCAAGTATCATGTAGAATGCTGTGCTAGAAAAGCTCTTATTCTCTGCAGAAGCTCCTTCTTCACACTGTCAGGCACAAGGGCTGGGAAAAAGAGAGAAATAATTATTTATATGCTATATCCAACATTTACATATTGCTGACTATTTAACCTTTTTCTTCTTGATAAATATGTAGGTTATAATAACTGGGAATTAAAAAGAAGCATACCTCTTCCCTTAGGGGTGACTCCAGCAACCAAGTCCTCTACCGTGACATTTTCAATGCCCTTCTCTTTAATGACATCTGCAAAATAATTGTTGCTTTGAGCACATTCAATCATGATAATGTAGTCCAAGTCAATTGTAATCTGAAAACAAAATGCACATTCTGAAGCCAGCTGTGGTTACAGTTGTCTAATTGGTTAGAACTACCGTAAATTCCGGACTATAAGCCGCTTTTCCCCCAAAATGTTCCCAAATTTTGAACCCTTCGAGTAATAACACGGTGCGGCTAATGCATGTTTTTTTTTTCTTTTTCATGACAAAATCATTTTGCCTCGTAACCGGACCCAGTGCCAGACCCAAATTTTTTTCGGGTTGATTTGTTTTATGCGCAACTCAGCCGCATCTGTGACGAGTGTTTAGTCAGCTCAAACTCCCGGACCAATCCAGGAGGCTCGTATTCCCAGGGTGAGTCCGAGTGAGTCTGAGGGCGAGCACGGCCTCCTAAGGCCCACCCATGACGAAGATAAGGAAGATGAAGATGGTGATTAATTACTTTTCCTGGTAGGCTGCAATATATATACCGTGTATATTTTTACCGGTCTTTAGGAGATGGAATGTTGTTTGTGAGCTGTTAAGGAAAAAAAACATAAGCAACATACGGTGTATGTTACCGTTATGTCCGCATACTTAAAGGTAGCCGTGTTACAGACACTGTCAAAAAATAAAACCATGTGCAATATGTATTTGTTTAAAACAAAAATAAATCAGTGTAGATGTCTCAGTACAACTTGAGACACGTGTGGCTTATAATCCGGTGAGACTTGTACAAGTACAAAATTGATTTTTAATCAGGTGCACTCTGTAGTTCGGAATGTGCGGTAATTGGTTTGAAGGTCTCTTGGAAACACATTGGGATGTTTTATTGTGGTGTACATTTAAGAGTAAAATTGTGAAGTGTGTTTTAATTTCTTTAAATTTGTGGAGAACTCCTAAGTTCCTTGGTGAGCACCTTATCTGAACCCTCAGCACCACCTGTCTAGCCAAGTAAGCCTCACTATATTTTCTCAGAGACTGATCCTCACTGCTTAATACAGAGGGACAACAGAGAGCATCTGACCAGCTGTCTCACTCACTGCATGGTAGGGAAACGGCACCTGGACCCTAATCTAGTCCCTTTCCACTGTAGACAAATCACAAATCATATTATTGGTCTCACACCTCAATTAATGTTGGGTTTTCTTGCAAGTAACCAACTTACAATAATACAGATTAATGTTATAGAAAACAAATTGCTACCTCCAATTGTAATACATATTACATGTGATACAGCCTTGCCTATCCCTTCAGAAGTTCAAACTTAACAATTATTTAACTGTTTCAGCCTTGAGACAAGTAACGTACCTTAAAGCTTGGCGCTACTTTGAATGCCAAGACAAGTCTGTATTTACCTTTGCAATGCGCTTTTAACTGATCTCTCCAGCCACACTCAATGAGTTTAGCTCTAAGAAGCTCCTTTAACCTGTAAGGAAAAAGAAAGTTGAGAACAAATATACCGGGTACATCATATTTTATCATGGTTAGTTAGGGAACAATAATGGAAACTCACCTCTCCCTCTCCCCCATCTCAATTAACTTTTGATTTATTGCAGCCCTCATCTGTAACTCTTTACTCATCACTCAACCTGAAATATTAGATCTTCAGTAAATAGAGCAAATAGTAAACAGTAGCAAACTCACAAGAGGGTCAACCTAAGCTAAGAGTGACCTGTCTTTATATGTATTTGATCAATCAACATCAAATCATATTTAACATACACTGACTTTGTATGAAACGTTATATAACAGAAAGTGCATAACAAAACAATAAAAACATTTATGTAATAGTGCCATCCCTGATACTGTACTGTTTGGTAACCTGGGAATGGTTGCTTGTTCATCACTGTTAATCAGAGTAAACAATAGCCACCTAAATATACTAGAGTGCCAATCTAAGATAAAATAGTCATATTTTGACGTGTATTTGGCAATAAATTAAAATTATATTTAACAGTGACAAAACAGCAATATATTACAGCTTGTACACTGTATGCACAGCCTATGAAGCGAACATTACTATTTTAAGTGTAGTAATTGTAAATTAATTTAAGTGTCTACATTTCGTGTGTACATAACGTAAGTTTAACATTTCCAAGGTATACTTAAACACTTGTACGTGTTTTTTTATTTTATTATTTCGCCAAACGTTCTTGCTTGGGAAAAAAGTGCGGTCAATACTGTATAAAGCACAAGTGACATGCACATTTTACACGGACGCACTCCCAAAAATAAAATAAAAAAAACCCCAAAACAATTCGGTCTCTTATTTTTTCCATAGCTGTATATTTGGAAACAATAAGGGTTTAACACGAGAACACGGATATATTAGCAATACAGTATAGCACGTTTTTTAAATCTTGTTTTAAGTTTGGTATGAGGGAATCTGTTTGATTCAGACCAGACTGTCCACTTTAGTTAGCTTTTCTTTTGTTAGCCTGCCAGCTTGTTTAGCACGACACGCTAAACACGTGAAAACACATCCGACATAAGCCTTAGGCGACAAGACTGCTGCTGTAAAACATACATATGTTAAGAAAAAATGTTAAGGAAAAATAAATACACACCAACACTGTTGTAGAAATGAGCATAATGTTTTCACAATCGGATTTAGTCTACCTTCTGACCGGCTGTCCCCACTTCTTTTCGTGTCCCCTAGGAAACACATGGAAATTAAAGGTTCCTCTCTTTTCACCAAAACGCGTCAGTCTTTTTCAAATTAAGCCTTTTCACATTAAGCACAAATATATGAAATTGATTATTAATTAAATATGACTGATTCTGCTCTCTTACATGTCTGCTTTGGCATTTTGCTGCTGTAATGCGTATGAGTTTCAATGTGTAAAGCAGATATTTTATGCCACATATTTATTCTTGAGGTGCCACAGCACTGATTAGATTCATTTTTGCTACACTTTTTCGACACAATTCGACTACGCGTGTTGGTTAAGTGAGATTCATTCAATAAAACACTGACTCTTACCACAGGATGGCAGTATTGGCTCAAATGGTACAGAGTGTGTCTTGGCCATCCTGCAACTATTTTGTCCCTTGAGAAGATGATAAATGCACTAGTGTTCTACAACCTAAATAATTTAGTGATGCAAAATTAAATGAGGTTGTCCAAAGATAAAGTGAAGTGTTCAGTGCAAGATGGAAGGTAAGTTGAATAAGGTCCTTAATACCTCCATGCTGTTTTTAGTTTTTAATCTCTAAGTGCAATCCTGAGGCAAACACTGGAGCTAGGTTGCATCCTCATGACAGATGCTGTACATTTTACCAGGGGAGTTTTCTCATGAGCTTGATATACATTATATGGACAAATGTATTGAGACACATCTGTTCTCAGGGTTTGTGCTAGGCCCCTTACTTCCAAAGAAGGGCAATCTTAATGCATCAGCAAAAAAAGACATTTTGGACAACGCCATGCTTCCAACTTTGTGGACACAGTTTGAGTAAGGCCCTTTTCTGCTCCAGCATGACTGTGCCCCAGTGCAGAAAGCAGGGTACATAAAGACATATAGAAGAACTTGACTGGTCCACACAGAGCCCTGACCTCAACCCAATTCAACACCTTTGGGATGAACTGGTACAGAGATTGTGAGCCAGGCCTTCTTATTCAACATCAGTACCTGACCTCATACATATGCTTCTAAATCTTGAGGAGAGCCTTCCAAGATGAGTGGAACCTTTTATAGCTAGGTGGCATATGAAAGTCTATGTATTTGAATGCAATATTATTAAATTCTCTGTTGATGTAATGGTCAGACATCCCAATATTTAGTGTAAGATAGTGTAAGTTCTCTGATGAGAATAAACTTTACTATAGGATGCCAAAGTTGTGACTAAAATATATAGTTGGGTTTTAGGCGATGAGTCATTTTGTGATTTCTCAGTCTTTAGAGGGTGGTTGCTGTTTTTGAACACTAAATTATTCTGCTTTGCCCTAGATGTGAGGGATCACTTGTTTTAGGGGCCTAGTTATATCTGATTTGAAGACTTATTATAGTGTGATTCTGCTCAGCCACATTAACAGCATGTGTTTTCTCCAGCTTTCTATAACAGTAACTGTATTATTTTAACTGCTTTGCCGAATAAGTTGAGAGACTGAAATAATTCATGGTCTGTGCAGCAGTGAGGCGTGTCCATGTGATGTTGTGTCAGACTGCCTGAGTTCACTATGAAGCAGACAGCAGTAAATTTGGCAGCATGTCATTCCAGGATCTCTCCTATCAGTATTCATGTAAGGAGAATAAGATTTAATATAGAAAGCAGGCTCAGTGGCAGTTGGAATTATAGTAGAATTAATTTTAAGTTTTAATTTAAACTGAATATTGACCCTCACCGGATGAAGACTCAGGAAATGTTAAAATAGCTTGTAAGGTGATGCTTTGCAGGATTTAGAGGACGGAAATGCCTTTTTTGTAAAATTATTATCAATGAGAAAACTGTTGAAGACATATGAAAGTGATTTCTGTGTGACTTATTATGACTAATCTTGGTCTTTTAGTTGTTTTTGTTGTTATGATTAAGCACTTTCATGACTTATAAATAAGTGTTTTGTGTCAGCAGCTTGCTGTCCTTTATTGCATAATGTCTAATTATCCAAAGTTTGTCTTAAAGTGTGTGTTTTATTATGTGCCATTAACATAAAATAGCCAAAGTAGCTTGATTCAGTTACACATGCTCTAAAAAATAACCCAAATGCCAACTTACAGATCTTACGAAGTGGTAACACAGAGTTCTCAGTGCATCCTGACCTATAAATAACCATAGCAGAATGAGATATTCTTGATAACATTGAATACAGGAATTTGATATATAGAAAAAAACTAAAAAAAATTACTGACACACTGAAAACAAAAATTGCTTCTTTTACTCACACATACACAGTTGCACACACGTGTGGGCTGAAAAGCGTTATGCCATGATGGCTCAATGAAAAGTTTTTTATAAAAGGGGTGTTTGTTATATTCGTTATTCTTAGTGTAAAATGAAATGAACTAAACCACTTCAGATGGACTAAACCATGTCAGAGGAACACAGGAACACATGTTGTAGCTTATTGTAGTGACATATTAAGGTTGGTTTGTTTGGAACTGAGTAAGGAACATCGAAATCCATTTGCATGAACCTTTACAAATTCATTAAGTTTGGCCTTTCACACAGGTCTGAATTTGATGCTGAATTTTGATTGGCAACTGGCAGACAGTTTGATTCCCTGCTGGGGTGGCCAAGGCCCTTTTCGTTTATCTGCATGAGTTTCCACTATGTGCTCTGATTTCCTCCCACTGCCCAAATACATGCACATCACATGGGTTGGAGATGCTAAATATCCCCTGGGTGTGACTGTGTATTTGAGTGTGTCTGTCTGTGTGTCTTTCAATTAGTGAGTGGGTGTGAAATTAGGACCCCATCCTGTTTGTTTTTCTGCCTTTTGCTGTGTAAGCTCTGGGACAGATTCCAGCGACCCTGGTTGGGAAAAGCAGCTCAGAAAATGAATGACTGAATTAATTATTCTTGGTGGCTGTTTTGTTGAATTGACCAAATGGAACAAATCAGAACTGAAAGTTTCCGCTGATGTCTCAATTGCAGCCTCCCTTACAGACAACATTTCATGAAATTTGGCCTTCCCTTAAAGGACGTGATACTGATGCACTGTACAAGATCTTGTACAGATTAAACCTTTGTGACACAATATAGTGGTTGTATTTAAGTCGTAATGAACTAGAACCATGAGAATACAAGAGGCCATGCTATTGCCCAAAATGTGCTTTGTGTATGCTGCATTCAGGGGACACTAGCGGGAAGAGACACGCCCACACGGGGACAAAGGTTCGTCTCAGTCAAAAGGGGCTACAACCATCCCAAGTTATGTGGATTTGTCAAGCCCAAATTTATATATGAAATTGGAAGAATATAAAGCATGTAAAAATTTAAAAAAGGAAGAAAAAGAAACAAACACCAGATGACGTTGTTCAATGGTGGTCAGAAGAAATCATTTGAAAATACTGCATCTGTTAGGGGCTACAGGCTCTCTTAAATGGGTGTAAATGAGTGCTGAAGAGGAGACATTATATTCCAGTGCCTGCAAAATCATTAATCTTTCAACAACTTTTAGAGATGGCTGAAGGCTTAACAATATTACTTCCTGAGACAGGAATGTCTCAGTACATAACAATCTGTTATTATATAGGCATTTTTTTGAATTTCTCAAAAAGAGCAAGAAAAGATTATTTAAAGAAAATCCACAGGTTATGTTTTTATGTACGTTAACATGTTCCCCTTAAAATTTGTTCATTGCATTGAATTGATTTTTTTGACAAAAGGAATATTACCAATTACAAAATCAGAACCCATCGTAGAGTCGTGACTAAAGAAAATGTGTTACTAGTTCTTAAAATGGACACATTTACGTCTGAAGTTATCAAAAAATGTTTTAGATGTTAGGTAAGCCATTAATGCACTATTTGCCATGCACTTTCACGAAGATGCTTCTGCTGTAGGTTGCGTTTATAGTGTGGAAAAGGGTGAGTCACCTGTTGTCGCTCCCACAAAGCCTGACGCCTAAATCAACTTGCCACTTACAGCTGCCGAAGCACTAATGGGAGCTTCACTGGTGCAATTTAGACAGAATTTGGCATGTGGCTCTGTTTTTTAATCAAGGCGTCACAATAAAAGATGCCGCCTGCCTATTTGGTTCCATAAATGAATTAGTAGAGAATGCTGCAAAGATTTATCTTTGTACTGAATACCAGATTAAAGAGCATTCAATTAAAATATGCATGATTAAAACAAGCATTTTAGTCTTTCAGTCTTAAAATCATGCTTGTTTCTTTTTATTTGTTTTCTCAGTTTTGAAGGACATAATAAAGGGCTCAGGTGGGAGCAAACTGAAGTGTGGCGACTGCATCTTTCCCATCAGTGTCGCTCTTTTGCTCTGATGCTTCCACTGTTGTTGAAATGAGTCAGAGGAAAGGTTGTCTTTGTGTTTCTGTAAGGCTTAGTTTGGGCCTCTGGTCTTTTTTATGTTTTTTTCTTCTTTTTTGACCTTTAGAGAGATGCCTCTACCACGAAGCACGTCTTGCTGGGCAGCAGCTATCTGCTTAGAATCATGGGGTTAGATGAGCATTGGATTTGAAATGAAGGATTGTGATTGTGGTTTTATTGAAATGATGCAACTACATTTTGCCAGAGATCCATGACAGTATGAGAGGTGATAGAAGCAGCCCGCTCTTGCCCCGCATGAGCTTACAGTAATGAGTTCTGCCTGAGATTATTAGCTTTTGGTAGCAGCAGGGCAGAGTCTCCATATCTCTAATTTCCCGCAGAATATTGATGCGTCATCGCACAGCACATGAATCTGTTATTTCCAGTTTTGCTGTGAAAGGAAATGGAGGTCCTCATACTGGGCCGCTATATTTAAAAGCATTTCCTTTCTTTCCCCTTTATTCTGTTTTCTATCATTGACAAAATAGTTGTTTTAGTGAAATTAAAACATTTTATATCACTTTAATACAAGCTCTCTCTCATGTTCTCTCTCACACACACACACATACACACACACACACATACACACACACATGCAAATGCAAACGCACATAGACTGCAGTTTTGAAGCTGCAGAGGTATGTGGTTGCTGGGGGTATTGACTGTTATGATGTCATTTAGTGAGTGCATTAAAGCCTGACATTCATCCATTGACCATAACAAAGCTTTAACTTCCATCATTCACTCCATCTAAACAACACTCAGCTGTTTGCCAATTGCAACAGACAATGAGAATTGTTCTCATTTAGTATTAGAACCATATTATGCTTAACTGTATTGTAAATGAGGTTTCAAAGGGGAGCTAATGTGACACGTTTGCATCTACCTATCCACATGTGACTCTATTGAACAAAAACATCAAATATTTCAGTCTGTTCTCTGCTCTTGATGGGTACAAAGGTACACTTTTATTGTACAGCACAGCCCTGACCTTTTCATGATCCGCCTACAATTCTAGTTTTCTTCCAGCAACTATTATTAGATTGAACAAACTTTGTAGAGTGAAGACAAAAATCAGTTTCATTCAAATTCATATTAATGAACTGTAGTGCCTCAGAATGCAGCAATGTTTGTTTTCCATTAAATTTCCTGTTTAAAAGGCTAGACAGTGTTGCTGTAACCGGTCAAATGCCACTTTACCTTGCCAATCAAAACTAAGGGAAAAGAGAATTTTCACAGTGTGTCTTTTCTCATATATATAAAATACATGCCAAATACATGACAATAAATGTGTACTCCAAATGAAGATAAACTATAAAAGGTCAAAAGTATTGGGATGCCTGACCATTACGCCAACAAGGACTTTAATGCTATACATAGACTTTAATATGGAGTTGGACCCCCTTTGCATGTATAACAGCTTCCACTATTGTTGAACGGCTTTTTCCAAGTTTTGAAGTGGTTCTGTGGTCATTTGTGGCCATTTATTCAGCAAAGTATTTATGAGGTCAGGTCCTCATGTTGGATGAGATGGTCTGGCTTGTAATCTCCATTCCAGTTCATCCCGAAGATATTAGATTAGTTCAGGGCTCTCTGTGTGTCAGGCAAGTTCTTTCACACCGAACTCATCCAGCCACGTCTTTATGGAGCTGGCTTTGTGCACTAGGACACATTCAGGCTGGAAAAGAAAAGGTACTTCCCCAAAATGTGTCCACAAATTTGGAAGCATTTCATTGTCCAAAATGTTTTGGTATGCTGAAACATTGAGAGGTCCCTAAACTTTTGACTAAAAATGAGTTTTGCAAGTGCTCTTTGAGGCAAGTTTGAATGAATGTATTTGTGGATGGAAAATGAATAGATCAGTGCATTGGTGTAACCTGTTCTGCCTGTTTCCAGGCAATGTAGAGAGGCACACATGCACCAGTTGTAGTCAAAATGATCCATAATTTTTTATTTGAAGCCAAAAATAAAACAACACTGGCTTAGAAATAAAAGAGACAGGATCAACTAAAGGTAAGAGACGGGTAAGAGACACATGAACTAAACATACCCCAGCTGCTGGTGTGGGCACCAATGGGGCAGCTCCTAGGTCTCAGGACCCCAGAACAATAATAACACAAGTAATAACACAAGATGTGCTGCTAGGAAATATGCGCTCGAAGAGAACAGTAAATTGAGTGGCATGTTCAGATTTTCAATTTAAGATGTGCAAAATAAAATGTTTTAGATCGTTAAACAGGAGTCACACATCACTACATCATTTGTGCTTAAGGGTGGGTCAGATCGAGGTCTGAGGGGGACACCGTCCCCCGTCCCCCATCCCCTGTTCATCTGCACCCAAGGTTTCCCCTTTTCTCCTGACTGAGGGCAGGCACACATGCATACTTCCATATCGACAACTTTTAGTAATCGAAATCCAAAACAAAACCAGGCACGAGGGCCAGAAACACTACCCAACACTCTAACCCAAAGGAGACAGGAGAACAGCCAAAGCCAGTATGATGGTTGACTCAAAACTGTATTCAAACCTTTAAATTATGAAACTCCAAAATCCACGACCAATAACCAAACACAAACACTACAATAAAAGACCCACATCATAATAGATGTCCCTAAACACAAAACTCAAACTTTGTCGGCCTATTGTGACCACAACTTGAGACATGACAATCAGTTACTTTACGGATAATGCTACAAATTATTTTTCTATTTGTGTGGGCCTCCTACATGTTGTAAAGCTTTTCTGTGATTGTCTCAAATTCAGCATGAAAGCCTATGCCATTATCACAATGAAATTCAGCTTCCCATGGTGCTTATACTCTGGGGAGCTATTTGACTTATATACATTTAGCCAATACATTTAGTTTGGACTGTAGCCACAGTAGTCTTTGAGTTTATTTCCTCATGTCTATTTATTCACGTTTGGGTTGGTAGCTTGTAAGGAATTGCTGAAACATGTAGACCAGATTTTATCATCCAAACATCTACAGTGTTTAATTGGACTGTTCAAGGACAATCCCACAATACCCTTAAGTGTTTAATTTAGTCTTTCATACTGTAATGAAGCGGAAAGGGACCCAAATGCAGAACACAACAAACTTTAATGAAAAACAAGAAGAATAGTACAGAAAATTGAGAATATCCAAGTCCATGCAAAAAGTACCAAAAAAACAGAGAGTCAGTCCGCGGGCAACCAAAACCAGAGTCCAGAATCAAATAGGGTAAAAATCCAAAAGCCAGAAAAGGTCCAGGGGGTACGGGAAGACAAGACAGGAAGACTGGTCAGGAGAAGGCTTGGTATCAAGACAGGGCAAGAATACTTCACACCGGAGTATCGAACCTTGGGCCTATTTATAGTCCTAGGTACCCTTAGTATTCTGGTGAGTTAGATAGCCGCCCTCGTGGCCAGGAGTTCGAATCTGCCTCCGGTGTTCTAGCCCTTACACATACTATGGTCCAGAGGAGTTTAACAAGCAGTGGGTATTGTGCAGCTGATGAAATATGTTTAATGAAATCGTCTAATTTGACTTTGTGACACTGGGTAAGGAAGTAAAAGGAGGAATTGATAATAATAACAGATGTAAAATAAATAGTATTCCTTTTGGAATGGAACAGTATTCCATAAAATGAAACCATGTTTTATTCTGCATCTTTCTTTTGATGGTTCCCTAGTCGGATTTGTCTGAAGAAATAATGGCATTGCGATAGATTTGAGGAAAAAAATAAAATAAAAATGTCAAATAAATTTTCCTTTGATAAATAAATCAAATGTAGATACATTGCAGAACAGGATTTACTTTTATATTTCTATGTGTTTGTGGTCAGTGGGAAAACTATTTGCTCACAAATTTCTACCCTGAAGCTGACACAAAATCTAATTTGACATTATAGATTCCTGTATGTTTAAATTAATCCAAAAGCACCAGGCAGTTGCAGAACAAAAGGAGTAGAAGTACAGAAAATGTGATGCTCATCAGTGTTTACTTATAACCAAAATGACCACAACCTCATATCTTTTGTTTTTTTATGTAGTTAAGATTTTGCTTTGATTTTTTTAGGCATCAAAAGGGACTACCTTCAAATTGTGTGGCATTAGATGTAAAGCTAATGCAATCAGAGTGGCTTTAAAAATAACAATGCAGCTATAAGAGGAAATTCTGTTCTCCATCTTTGTCCATCCAGTGAAAGAGTTTGTGTCTGTGAGTAAGCAAGTGACTGACATCAAGCCATGGTAAACAAATGATGCTGGAGATTTCACAGAAACCAATATTTTCTGTCCTCCTGTTGATTCCCTCATCGGTGCTGTTTCATTCAATTCAATGTGCATGGAGTTTTGTTTTCCTCTCTCTCCACTCCCCTGTACTCACAACTTACCTAGATGTGCTTATTTATTTGTTTGTCTTTTATTTTAGACTCCTGCCCTACCTTTGAACCCCACAGGCTTGCAACAGTTCAGAATTATGAAACAATAGCATGCGCTGGTATTGTTGCCATAGAGAGACTCTGGTTCTGTCAAAATTTAAAATCTCAGGGTCTGCACTGTTGGGATTTTCAGTTTGAGAGCTTTGGCCTTAATAGATTAGACCAATCCTGCTCTAAGGTCTGGTTAAATTAACCCATGGGTTAATTTGATATGATGATCGTTAAATATTTGTGTTTGAACAGGTAGGAAAAAAATACACATGGAGGGCTGGACAGTGTTTAGGTCAATGTCATAGAATCTCCTTGTTTCATTTCCCATTTACCAAAATTAACCAGCCAGACTTTGCATTCACTAGACAAGAGTAGACCTTACTGCTAGTTTGAATTATTTCTTTTGTTTTCCTGTGGAGGAACCTTTTTGTAACGTTACGCAATACAAATTTAGATATTATATTATGAGACAATAATTTAAGGATTCATATTAATCTTAATCCTGCTCTTTCAGTAAGTCATGAATATAAAATATTTGTCATGGAAGGGTAATTGACATTTAACCTGTCATTTGAGTTGTAATTTCAGTAAGGTCTGACTTGCTCTGATGCTCCAAGTTACAGAATGCATCACTGCTGTTATCCAATTATGAAAATGTCATGTCAAGTGCAGTAATTACTGAATGTCACCTGTGCGACTGTTATGACAGCTCCCAGCTCCAGCGCATTCATATGGTAAATTGAGTTCAGGAAAAGTTTGTTGCAAAGCATTGCCATCCCTTGAGAGGCAGCACAAAGCTCCTTGTGTAGTGAGGCTTTAGATTAAGGGCAGCAGGCTGAAATAGAGAGATAAGGGGCATTCAGAGGAGGTCATGACTGACTGTTGCCATTTTTATGGCAGTCTTTAAACAAGTTCAATAGAATGAAAGGCACACTTATGTTATCTTTTATTGCTCCCGAATCACCAACTAACGCACTCATACAAAAATAACATATACAGAGAGTCTAAGGGTAAGCTGTGGTTTTATAGTTTATACTTTAAACCCTCTGTATTTGTGGTGTGAGGTAAACAGTTTTTTTCAGATCTTTGAGACATGGATGAATTGATAAAAAATACTTACCCCCTCACACAAAAGAGGTCATAGACCTCTTTTTGGCATTTTAATGTAGACTTACATGCTGGAGATTGATCTATAATGAGCTATTGTATCATTTAGATTTGGATTTGTGGTTTGAATTCAGCATGGGTTGTACTCATGAAGTCAAAAGCATTTTTTTTTAGCTAACTAGATTGACCAGTTTGAACTGTTTCACTTTAGGCGATTGTCTAAATAAATGCCTTTATGTTACATCTATATTGCTAATAGTAATAAACATTGTTATTATACACCAATGTCAGGACATTAGGGCATCCCCAGTTGTTAATAATAACCCCACAGCATTCATATGAGCTAGGTTGCTAACAGACAGTTCTTAGAAAGATACAGAAATCCTATTTGCTTGTTATTTTGCAGTGTCAATAAATTACCCCAATAAATACATCCCCTGCACCCAATGTAGACCCCATTGTTCCACCATCTAAGACGGAAATGGAACATTTCAATTAAAAGCCAATTTCAGCCTTCCTCATTTTAGAAGTTTGGATGCAAATGCAGTTCTTCATGCAAGTGCCACAAATATCTTTAGAAGTTAGCCAGATAAACCCTGTAATAATTCACTCAAATGTAATCTAAAAGAAACATGTTATGTGGCCTCTCAGAAGCAAAGAAATAGAAACAGGAATAGTGCTAAAAGGACAGAAGTCTACATCTCCAGTCAGAATGTAAGCTTTATCAAATTGGACTCCTTGCAGGCATGGCAAATAACTAGCAGAACTGTTAATGTACTTCAGCAGAGCAGATAAATGTATCATTAGATGTTTTATATGCCTTGGCGTGACAGAATTACTAACCTTTGAGCAGATGTGTTCCATGTGTGTATTTTTTTCAGAGCTTTAATTGCTAATGTGGTACATGCTGTATAATCCATGTCCTACACCATCATTTTTTTCTCCTCTCAGTGATTTGACTGCCTAGGTACATTTCCTAAGCTGTGGCAATGGTGTTAAGGGCCAAATATAATCGGAATTAGGGACAGGAATCAGGACAATGTGAGCAATGACTCATATTCCTTCGCAAATCAATGCAATTACATAGAATCAAAATCCTAAAACTTTATTGATCCTGGGGAAAATTGTTTACTGCACAGACACACATAGACACAGAGATAAGAACACTATAAAATGTAGTATGAAGTAAAAAAAAAAAACTCTCCAGAATATAATTGTTTGTACTAAATGCAGAGCAAACCTACTGGAAGTTTGGTAAAATATGAACTGTGGTTAAGCTAAAGGTGGTTGAGGTGACAGAACAATTTGGTGCATTTTGCTGCAAGTTTCCAACATGGCAAGTGCCTAGTTTACTGAAATGCACATGTTGACCTTGCGCATGATCAGAAGAGACAGGTAGATTATACTTAAAGAGGTGCTCAAACATTTTATAACCTAGTCTCTGTTTGATACTCTTTATTGTACTGCATATTATCATCCACAATTAATGTCCTCCCAAACAATGCTGTAATTTGATTCAATACATTTTAGCTTTTTACAATCAATGTTGCCACAAAGCACCAAAAGAGATGAGGAAAAACAGAGGTGAGCACCAACAAAGGTGAGAAAAACTCCCAAAAGCTCCATAGAGCATCAACCGACCCAGAGCATGAAAAAGAGAGCCTCTTTGGAGACTATCAAGTAGGAGACTATCCACAGCAACAGGAGCTCTTTCTTAGCTATTTCTTATCCAAGCTGGGTAGTGCTTGAAGTTTATGATTAAGTAACTGAAGCCATCTGTTTGTCACTAAAAGAAGCAATATGGCCCACTGTGGCTGATGCGGGTCCAGTCGCTGGACCAGTACAGTCATGAGAACAAAATTACATCCTCAGACAGCTTTCTTCCTTTAAATGCAGCACGGCAGGTAAGAGTAACAGTTCATTTTTGCATTAGGGGTTGCATTAAAATGTGAAATGTCCAATTATGTGTTTTGGATCTGTTTAACTTAAAATATCATGTGATGAAAATACTTTTTATGTTCATTGTAGATCACCCTTTATTAGTTTTTGTTATGGAAATGCCTGATGAGAAACTTCTGACAATTAATTTGCATTTCTATGATGTTGGTACAAACTACCACCAAATATGCTGGGGTGCACGTTCACTACCTGTTGACAAATACAGGTCTTCAAATACTCTTTTTCAAACTCTTTGACTCCAATGTACAGTATGTGAATTGCAATGTGATATCATTGCGTATTATATTCTTTTCACCACTGTAGACAGTTAGTGTTTTGTGTTGGAAATGGGTAGGTTCTGAACAGAGCCTGATATCAGTGATGACACAGGTGTTGAGTTGTACAATGCCCAAGGCAGGAAAAAGTAATTGAATTATCTGTGGGGTTTAGATGTTCTGATCAGTTCTCCTCACTTTCCGCATTTTTCCTCACCTTTGTTTCACCCAAGGTGTCTTCTTACACTCTATTTTCCTTGTTTCCTTCAGTGATAGATGAAGGATTTTGATTAAAAACCCACCATAGTAAGACAAGGAAGGCAAGGACAGTGATCATCCATCTAGATGAACAGATGTTGATTACAAGTCCTGGATGCTGTATAATGTTAATGTCATATTTATTTATTCATCTATGTATTTTTTTATGCTATCTGCCATTTATTTTATGAAAATACATAGATTTCTTATGTCCAGCATGATTTGGAATGAATTACATTATATTTTCAGATGAGCATATTGAAAACAAATCTAAGAATGTTCTGAAATGTTACTAAGGTTTTCTAAATATTTCTAACTACATTGTTTTAATCAATGGTTGCAGGATCTACAATACACAGTACATGGAAAAACTGCACTTTTAAACAAGTCTTTGAAATCTTAGGTCAGGACACAGTGGTTTGCTTCATAGGAGTGTGTCAAATGAGAAGGAATTTATGAGAATAGTTCAGGTCACAGAAGGTCCCACAGGAGTCCGTATGATCTCTCTCTTCCTTTTACTTGCTGATGTTTGCTACTATGAGTTGAACCTTTTTGCCTCATGGCCAGTACTTTAGCAGCATCATGTTAAGGGCACAAAAAAAAACCTACCACACACACACAGAGAGAAATAGTTTCATATGGTTAAAAGACCCTTTGTCCACTGTCTGTCTGCTGTTAAAAAGACTCTCAAACACTCTTAGAGATGCCATGAATTAAACGAAAAGCTACACATAGGTGACTTCAAATGACTGATTTTCTAATTTGATGTAAAACTAGCTTGGTTGAAGTAAAAACCTCTGAAGTAAAAATGACTAGAATATGAATAATACTATTTATTACACATGCGTTTAAGGAAGGGACTTGATGCAGGCATGCTAGTCCCTGCTGACCCACATGCTTATTTCCCAGAGACGAGGATCAGAAGGCCACCTCTGCTTTATTTTAGCCCATTAAAATTTAATGTTGTCATCCTCCAACCTGATAAGTGCAGATCTCACCCACGCAGGTGTGCTAAAGGCCACTCACATATTTGTCCGTCAAACACACAGGTGCTGTATTATTTGAGCATGCTAGCCTGAAAAATACTAGATGTTGTATAACTAAATTATTCATGCAAATTAACTTGTCTCCTCAATGTGACAGGATGCAAATACAAATTGAGAATATATATACATATGCTTATCACTGAGAATTATTTTATTACGGGTTTTTTATATCAATCTTATTTTGAAAGTTCATTTTTTCTGTGCTCGACACCTTCACCTCAATTTAACAGAGATTTATGGCCATGGCACTAAATCCCAAGACTGCGGAACTGCACATGTGCAGAAGGGCACATTAGCACATCTTGATGTGTGGCATCTGTTGACAGAACACCCGGAAGTATGATTAACGGTTCTGGCGCTCATGCTCTGGACCTTGAGTGTACCTAGATAAAACATGAATGCCCTGCAGTGGCAGATAGCTTTGGTTTTATATTAGATTTGAATACATTAATGCTTAAGTTGAGACTCTCCAGCTGTCTTAACACAGCTGCAGCTGTGTTAAATGTAACTGTGCAGAAGGTAACACGGCTATTGAAAACTCATTTTTGCAAACCAAGTGTCTGCAAAAAAGAAAGGAAAGACTGCCGGGGTAACTGGCTGAAACTCCTCAAAATAATAAGGTCGGGTCGGCACACACAGCTCCCGTCTCAGAAGGCCCTGGAGGAAGAGAAGAGGAGACAGCAAACCCAACACCACACAAGCATGCAACACGGCAAGCACTGCACGCACATCTAAAAATAGCCCCACAGTATACCACACCTTGTTGGTTGTTACCAACACACACCAAGAAAGGACTCCCCCAGGACTCCCGGTCCTTTACACAAGCATTCCCAGAGAATCAATGTCTAGAGTCCAGTCTATAGTTTCAACTCTCAAAAAAGTCAGGCAGTCACCCCTATGTGCTCCATGAAGAATGGAACACCTTATTCTAGCACTCATCCTCCATGACAGGGAAGCCACAGTCCCAGTGGCAAATGGCTGTCACATACAAGACCACGTGACACGTCAAGGTCAAGGGGAAATCAACGTGTCACAGTATAAATACAGGAAGCGGG
>JBBMFX010000007.1:15337286-15363651 GCA_037832545.1 Rhabdalestes septentrionalis
CTCTCTCTCTCTTTATCTTAAAAAAGCTTGGTAACAATTTCCACACAGAAATTCAATGTAATATTTACTAAGGAATTCCTCGAGTAGAATTTATTGTTGCGTCAACAATACCCACGTAGTTGTTCTTTGTAAAAAATCTTTTTTGCTTTTATAAGGTTAATTTACTTCAGCTGTAACCCCAGTCCTTGGATAACGGGGCCAACACCCTTACCACTAGGCTATCTGGCTGCATGCCAACGCTGATTGCCAAACGTTTTTCAATGTACATGCAAATGACCTGTGAATTGATTTCAGAGCAATCGATTGCTCCTTCTACGTCGCACGTAAGGGCCAGCGACTTAAGAGACTTCCTAAGGGATGGTTTGAGAAACACTTTTGTAAATGTAAACAACTTAGGTAAGATATATCTTAGAAAATCTTTGTAGTGCGCTAAGAGTGTTCGTTATCGAGAACCCGGGCCCTGAGCAAAAGCAGAGTGTAGCAGCATGTACATTACAGTGATATGAATATGTATAACAGATCTGAGATGAGGTACAACAGTTTTTGGTAAGGCCCAGTGTGCTATGGGGGGTGAGGGGGCATGTTCTGATTCAGAACCCTGATGGCCTGAGGATAGAAGCTCCTTGAGCCTCTCTGTTCTGGCCCTGATGGTGCGGAACCTTCTGCCTGATTGTAGAAGTTGAAAAAGTCCATGACTGGGGTGGGATGAGTCCTTCAGTGTCCGAACTGCCCTGTACCAACATCTCTTGGTGTAAATGTCCTGCAGGGAAGGGAGAGCAGACCTGCAGCAGCGTTCTGCTGCACGGATCACTCTCTGAAAAGCTTTTCGGTCCTGCACACAGCTATTCCCATATCAGGATGTGATGTTCTGGGTGAGGATGCTCTCCACAGCGCCAGAATAGAAAGTCCTGAGGATCGCTGAAGAAACCCTGAACTTCCTCAGTTGCCTGAGATGGTACAGGTGCTGCCTAGCCTTTTTGGACTGGACCTGAATGTGAACAGTCCACGTCAGGTCTGAAGAGATGTGGATGCCGATGTAAATGAAGGACGACACCCTCTCCTATGGAGCACTGTTAATGATGAGGGGCTCATAGTCTCGCTGCTATCTCCTTCTGAATTCCACCACCACTCCACATGATCCCTGAAGCTGAGCTGTCATATATGCCATTAGGGAATGTCATCCACATGAATACCAGGACATAAGATATCCCAGCAGAATGTTGCCCAGAGCATTACACTCCCTCTACTAGCTTGCCTTCCTCCCATAATGCATCCTGGTGATCAATTCAGCAGGAAAACAATGCACACATATCCAACAAGCCAGATCAGATCATTAATCAGATCAGATGTTCTTACCCTGTTACCAAGCCATCAAAATTTGACACTTATCAAAGTTGCTCGGATCCCCACACTTGACCATTTCTCCTGCTTTTAATACTTCAATTACTGACTTATTATTAGATCATTTATTTCATTATCATAAATAATCCATTCATTTGTATTATTGTGAATGTAAAAAGCATTTTTTACATACAAATGTATTACATTTTCAGTGTTCTATTATACTAATTGTGTTTATTACATATGATGTTTATAGTCATATCTGAATTTTAGAGACTGATTCAGGCCAAAGTTGTGAAAGCAGAAATTTAGGTATAATCTAGCATTAAAGATGAGATCTTTATGAGGTTCTCTCATATTTTATTGATAGTTCCTACACTTTAACCTGGCTCAGCTGTAAGGCAGGTTCAGCACCTTGGAGAGCTGCCACTGTACCTGTTCAGCAATGAACTTGTCTCTTTTTCTCCAGCAATAGCAACTGCCAAAGTGACAAACTGCACATTTAATCCTTGCACTTAAATTTTTTTGCATTTAATTCACAGTTATATTGTTCTGTATTATCTTAAAAGTATTCAAAAGCACATCTCATATTACATGGAACAGTTTTAAAAACGTGTCACAGGTGCGGATATCCATATTCTCAGACACTCTTTATTTAACAAAAAAAGAAGGCACTGACTGGGAACGTCACACAACTATAACTGTCATACTTACATGTCAGTCATTTGAAGGAATAGTTAACAAAAAAATCAAATTTACACAACGTTTTCCTTAGCTTAAATTTGCCTTTATGGATTTGGCGTACATTCCCATCCAGATCAAATTTAGTCACGTCACAGATTTAGGTGATAGATAGCATTAATAGTCTTATCTGAGTATTCTAACTGATGTTGCAAGGGACAACTGCTAAGACACTGTATCAAACCAGACTCCTATATGGAGAGCAATATTTTTACCCACAATGCCAGGGTGTCAAATCTCATCCACAAAAGTCTGATTTTCATTCTAAAAAAGCAGGAGTATACCTAATCAACTGTTTAAAGACATAGACCAGGTGTAATCAGGCACTCCTGATTGGTTGGTGCGAATACCTGCAGGCACACCAGCCCTTTTTTGACAGCCCTGCACCAAAGTGAATCAACCACTAGCTCAAATGTAGTTGATTGGTCGAAATATGTTTAGTAACATTTTTTGTTACCTTTGACGCTAATATAATTCTGAGAATTCTGTCACCTACTAGACTATGGTTTACATAGACTTCCATCATGTTTCTGATATTAGCATTGTGTTTGCGGAGCAAAAACGAAAATTGCAGTCACTAAACACCAAATATGTCTTAGCGAGTCAACCACATTTGGGCAAAGGGGAACAGTGTAAATGTGATTTTTGGTGAATTGCTCTATTAATATAGGACACAGGATGAGTAGTGGTCAAGCAGTCTTTTCCAAGGAAGGGCTTCTCTAGAAAACCCTTTTAGTGTTGTTTGTTTGAGCTTAATCAGTTCATTTCCAAATTAGAAATCTAGTAGAAATATTTATAGAGCTCTAAGGTGAAGAGCATTTGTACTAAGGTGAAGAGCATTTGTACAAAAATAAAATTGTTAAATATATTGTAAATAAAATGTTCAGATTTCGTTGCTGCCCTCACACTATGGCCAGTTCATCGTCCACTGTGAGTTCTCAAAGCAAGGTGTTGTTTGGCATCATACTGAGGTGTGTACTCTCACTCTTTTTCTGCTTTGGCCCAGAGAGCCAGGCTTACATAGATTTATAGCATCTGCTATTTTAAGACTGTCAAACAGAGAATGGTGCACACATTTCCTGTAATATAAAAAAATATATAAAAAAGCCATTTAATGAGATCAACATAGATGCAAAATGGTAATTGAAAAATGAAGCATAATTGCACTCAGCAGAATGACTGACATACTAAATAAATAAATATACTCTGTACCTACAATGTCTTTTTGTTTTTTATTGTTGGTTTTCAGATATCACATACTGCGCAGCACTATATTCTATTCAACCGGATCAGTTACAGTAGCCATTATCAGCATTTATATTCACAGTGTTTTTGGTCAATTAAGTTGATGATGATGCCCTTGGCATTCCCATAATAAAAATAAAAAAGTGATATCAATATCCTAATGTCATATCATCCATTCTGAGATTTGGAGTGTGGATATTAGTGTTTATAACATGAAATTCTAAGGAGACTCCAAAATGCTTGGCATATTCAGGGTCTGGATTAAGTTACACCATTTTGTGGGGGTGCTGACCAACCTGGGATGATGTCATCTTTTGTAGAAAGCATTGCATATTAGCTCATTCCCCTGGCTGCTGTGAAAGCTATCACCATTAGGACGGTGCAAAGCTCCATATCAAGCAGTCATATGAGATCTTTCACTGAGCGGCACTCAAAGTATCTGGAGTTTTCTGAGATGAAGACAGGACTGTATTTAGTGAGTGTGTTACTGAGTTGTTGTTGAGAGGCTATATCATCAACCATTTTTGCTGTAAAATCATGCACTTCTCTAATTCTAAGATTTATTTCTTGCATTTTACTCTTGAGAGGTTTTGCCCTTTGCTTTTGTCCTATTACTTTTTAATGCTGACATTATAGAAATGTGTGAAAAAGAAGATCCTGGCACTATATTATCAATAAAACACTAAATTTGCTGCAACCTTCTGTGAGTTTCGACATCGAAGGACAGTCATGAAATATAAAGATTCGCTACAGTGCTTTCTTCATGCCCCGAATTCTATTAATGTCCCAGTTCAAAACTGGGCCATTCATCTCCCCCTGATTTGCCCCTATTTTCTTGCTGATTCATCAGTTAAATAGGAACATATCTGGCCTCTTGCCCAAGCTATCCTCAGCTTTATTCTGCAATACAATGCTGCATTTCTGAAGTACTGCATACTTCTATTTGGTTATGACTAAATTTGGACTGTTGCCAGTAATGGCTTTAGTCTAATTGTGCTTTCCATTGATGCTGTATCAACTATGAAATGGTGGCTGTTTTGAAGATGGCTCTTTATTATGTGCTTCATTAATTTGTTTACATTTTATAGAAGAGAACTACATACAGAGGAGTTTATTTTGTCTGAAAGATTTCTGTGGTGTGGATTTATTTTTCCTTTATTGTGGAGTTTTACCTTTATGATCAATCTGGAGTATGTTTTAACCAAAAGTGTGGATGTATACAGTGTTGCCAGTAAATACTGGCATGAGTTTTGTCAGAATATTCTCAATTAATTAAAAACAAAATGTATTTAAAAAAGTATGTGTACTGAATGATTTTTCAGTGGCAAGTGCACTATATGGACAAATGTACATATGACCATTACACTGACTTTAATGACTAGTGATACAGCATTGAAACATTGCATTCAAATATATTAATATGGAGTTCGTACCCCTTTAACAGCTTCCAATCTTCTTGGATTTTGGCGTGTTTCTGTCGGAATTTGTGCCAATTCATTCTGTAGAGCATTTATGAGGTCAGACACTTATGCTGGATTAATGAGATCAGGTCTCCAAAATATGCACAAGCATTAAGATTGCTCTTCACTGGAAATAAGGGGGACAAACCTTAAACCTTAACCTTGCGATGTGTCCCAATACTTTTGTCAAATTTACCAGCACTCTTCTGTGTTTATAGCAGACCTAAGAACAGACGGTCCTCCAGTCGAGTGGGCTTTTTCCTGTGCACCAGAAACGAAAATGCATCATGGATAATTCGCAAAGACTCAGTTTCCCATGGTTCCACTTTAAAATCCCTTTCTGCTAAACCCGACTCAGTGCTGGAGTGATTTAGAGCTGCTGGAGGACAGCCTGCATAGGGGTCGTTTCAGCACCACAGCAGTGGCGTTTTTATCCCACCTGTATTCAGATAAGTCCCGCCCCTAGAGCGCGTTGGGACTGGCGAGAAATGCCCGAAATCCTGATCTACAATTGGCTGCATTGTGTTGTCCGTCTACAAACAGGCAATCACAGCGCAGCACCGCGGGGTTTGACTGAAAATGGGTAGGAAACAAAAGCAAGCCGGCTAAGGAGACAGGCAGAGCTGAACGATTCGACGAGGCCGAGCCAGGATGCTAACCTGTTTAGCAGCAAAAAAGGTATTTACTACAATATTACTTCTAATAGTTTGACAAAAATATCTGTATCTGAAAGCGAATGGTCTGTTCACCGTCTGCTCTCTCCCTGAGTCTGCAGCAGTCTCTGAATCTACCGATGCTCTAGCCTCACAGATAAACACATGCTGAAACTTAACTCCGCAAATGCTGTTGAAAACAGCTGACTAGTATCCTTTACAGCAGTCAGTGAGTGTTGGAGAGGTCATTACTTAATGCTTTTTTAATCCTGATTTTATCATGCAGGATTTCAGCCTGGTTCACCATGGTCGTTCTGTTTGGGCATGCGTTCCAGAAAGTCTTACAGCTTATCTGGGGGGTTTACATGGATTGCTTTGCTAATTGGATACGGATTCAAGAGGCTAATCGGTCACTTTAATCGCCTTTAGTGATTTTTTTTCGATTAACTTTCGCCAGACTCGAGATTAGGAGGAGCTGTGTTACTCCTACACACTTCAGGGATGAATCAGGGGCTTATTAGGGTGATGATGATGATCGTGCAATGATGTCACGCCTGTTTGCTACCTGTACGTCAATGTGTGTGCCTTGGCAGGTCTGATGTGGCTGTCTTGATGCAGTGGCAAACTGGATAAGACCTAGAGGAGAGAGTCTGATGGCCTCCGTGGAGCTGCTGTGTCTAGATAAAGAAAGGCGAGATGGTCCAGACTGGGCTTCCAGCGCCGTGCACGTTCACCACTCACAGAGTGCAGGGGATGAAAGCCCAAGGAGCAAGACTGCTGTGTCCGAGCGCCGGTGTACCTCAGCTCCCAGGACAGCTGCCGCCAAGGGTAGACGGTGCCATCCACCAGCTGAGAAGATCAGAGTGTGCTGTGACCAGGAGTTGGAAACCTCTTTCACCTACGTAGATGAAAACGTGAACCTGCGACTAGCCTCTCCAGACAGGAGCGATGGCGCGTGCGGCATAGACTCCACGAGCGAGGTTCATTTGGATGGACTCCATGAGCTGTCCTTAATATCTGACCTGGCATCAGAGAGCGTGGGAAGGCCACTGGATTATGGGTTCATCAGTGCCGTCACTTTCCTGGTGGCCGGGATCGCTCTGGTGATCATCTCCTACGCTGTGCCGCATGAGGTAAATGTGGACCCAGACAGCGTCTCGGCGCGAGAGATGGAGAGACTGGAGAAGGAAAGTGCCCGGATAGGGGCGCACTTAGACAGGTGCGTCATTGCTGGCCTTTGCCTGCTCACCTTAGGTGGGGTGGTGCTCTCTACTCTGCTGATGGTGTCAATGTGGAAGGGTGAGATGTACAGGAGGAAGGCCTTTGCATACTCCAAGCACTCTAGAAAGTTATATGGCTCCATTAATCTTAGGTCAAAGTCAAGCCCATCTCGGTCTCCAGCACACAGTGTTGTTGAGGAAGAGAATGGCGAGAGCATTAGCTGACTATTGTTTCCCTTTCCAGGAATTTATCCAAAACACAGACTTTATAGCAACTTCGTAAGGCTTGGGTTTTAGTCACAGCATTAAAGTCTGATAACAGCATAGAGTTTTGACTTTCAAACATAAAACATGTCAATTTGCTTATGGAATATTACTGAAATATGCAATATGTTATGTTATTTTTATTAATGAAGTTGATCCTTATTCCTTTATTCTTTACTAAGCTGTATCTGAGCAATCTTCCTGGGGGGGTTATGGCGGGCATGGAACTGGAGGCTGGATATCATATTTGAACTCCGTCCATAAGATCTGCTATGACAATATTTCGGCCTCAATATAAGATTATTAGGATTTTTACAGTTTAGAATACCGCAAGTATTATGATACAGTTCTGAAGTACATTGCAATGTATTTCTCCCATATGTTATTAAAATACCATAGGGAAAATATCACACAACTCAGTTCATGTCACTTGAATCTTGCCTATAAGATACTTTTCAAAGTTTGCTGTTAGAGAAAAACGAGGTCTCGTTCAATCCTGGGGGTTTTAGAAACAGTTATCAGAGTATGTCAAGCAAATAAAAATAAGTGAACCAAATATGACACTAGCCAGTGTATCCGTATATTGATATATTGATTTTCTTCTTCCACCCAATAATCAAATAATCATTTGTCACATTAGTCAAAATTCACAGCTTCTCTGCTGCCCTTCTGACAATCTTTCCCAGCTTCAAATTGTTTAATTCACTTACAATAATAATAAAAAAGACACTGCAGCCTTAATTCTTTCATCATGACACATCTGTATCCTCAATGTTGTAAAAATGAGGGCTATGGATAATAGTGACCCAGACCCTGGATCCAGAGGAGCACCACACTCCAAGAAACACTGCTGCTGGGTGTCTCTTCCTGATCTACATATTATATGCAAACATTGTATTTCTTAGCAAATATGGGTCATGCAAAAATTTACACCGTTTGCCTACAGAGCATTCATTAATGTTTCATGAAAATGGAGAGCTGCTAAAAGTGTTCATAGTTTTAGGGTTTTTTTTTTCATTAATTTGAGCACATCTTCTCAGCTTACTCACACATGAAGTGTCGTATAAATCATGTTCTGAATTGCAAAGCCAAGTCACTGAAGCATATGCTGCATGCTGATATGCACTTCATTAGTGAATATTATCTTCACTAACATAACATTAAAATCACACGACTGAAAGGAAAAAGAATGTAAACATTAATGTGCACCAACATGTGATTTATTTACATAAATCAATGAACCAGTTGTAATGTCTGTAACATAAAAACTATTAAAACATGTTTTGTCATTGTACGGCTCATTTCTTGACATGCCAGTACATTATCAGAAGTATGCCATGTTTCACCGTGCCTCATTCTCCTCCAATGTGTATAAACCCAGTGACATTTTAGATCAAATACGTTCCATTTTCACTTTTAGAGGTTAAAACATTAATTTGACACCGCTTTCATGAGGTAGCTGTCAAAGTTGGTGTTGAAGCAGACGCGCCACAGAGGCCAGATCGATTGGCTGTGGTCGTCTCCACAAACAGTGCTGATATGAGGGGTGTTTACTTGTTTGATGGCTTCTAACCCTCTGTCATATTCTGCTCCAAAGTAAAATAAAGTTCTGTAAAGTTCCAAATGTCTGTCTTTCCATTTGTGTCATTCCAGTCCCGGGGAAAGTTGTTTTTATCAACTGTAAAACATAAAGCATTACAAACAGCAAGAATTTCTACTGAATTGTTATCTCACCAAAAAAATCACTACACTTAGAGTCACTGTTTCTTGTTAGATCATTCTGCCAATAGAGGTGACAAAATAACTTACAACTTGGCTTACTTAGGTCAAAATAATTCTGCGTCCTGGTCAGCGGCCGCTAGAATCCGCCATGTTGGAATTTTATTATTGATGCGTATGTGTTTGCCCCTTAGCAAGGATTCACAGGCGGCCGGTGGTTTAGTAGTAAGTGATGATCGGTTTTGGTTGGCTCCCATCTGTGTGTAGATATTTAGGTAGATATCTACCCTGTCTGTCAGTCCACCTGGTGAGGTGGGAGTTCCACGTTTCGGGGGCGTAGGAAGTGAGATGGGTCGGGATTCTTAAGTGCATTAAATGAACACTATGAATATTTAATACTAAGTCTGACTCAAAAGCATATCAGCCAAGATGCTGTGATTAGTAGGAAAATGACAATACAGCTCTGGAATTTAATTTTTAATCAGCATCCCTATAAGTATGACAAGCATTCCATGCCAGTGTCTGTTAAATTCTTACACGAGCACCTGCTTTATGATGTACTGATTACTGATCATCTGAATAAAACCTATGAGTACAAAATGTAAACAAAACAAACGCTGCTGTAATCCATACTCTGCTCTTACAATGTGACCAGTTAAATGGAAAACCCTACTAGAAGGATGTCAAAGGTAATTATGGCCATTTTGTTTAAGAGTAAACAACAGATTTGCTTTTTTTTTTTTATTATTCAAGTTCTGTAAACACTGGATCATTTCTTGCATTATAATGTATTGCCATTACCTTTCAAATGATGCTTCAAGGAACAATATTTTTTATTTGATAATTAGAATAAATATTGTCAGCAGTTTTTAAAAACTAAGGCAAACTGATCAGTTCAGTACTTGCACCTATAAACGATAAAACCTTTTTGTATGTAATGTAGTGAATGAAATGTAGTGATAGTTAATGAAATGTCCCATTACCTCCTTAGCATCCCTATACAGATCTACAGCATAATGCTTTTAACACATACATGTTACAAAAATGCTGTAATAATTAACCAGCCACTGTTAAATCTGAAATATAGGTGCTCAGGCTTCTCTTTAGGTGCTCAGACTGGCCATGAGATGTGTCCACAGGGGTATGGACGGGTGCACTGTCCCCTACGAAGCTGCTTTCTGGGACTTTTGACAGTGTACAAAACAATTGTACTAACCACATTCCAAATATGTTTCCAGCATGAGCCTCTGAATGGAGTCTCATTTGATCAAATTTTCTTTCACACTTTAAAAGACACAATGGTAAACCATGACCATGTGGAAAAAACATCAAATATTACACAAAAGAATGGACCCTTATTTTCACTGTAATTTTCTTTGAACTTTTGCCCCTGTCTTATGTTTCAAACTTGCTTGTGCTGTACAATTATATTGTTTTATGATACTTTAGATTGCACTATACAGCAAAATTAAAACAATTTACATTGTGTTTAGTAGCACAAGCTTTTCCACAGAGTGGGAAATATTTACAGTAACTTGATTTGACCTCATGGGTCATTTGCTTAGCAATGACAAAAGATTTTGTTGTTGTTGTTGTTGGGTTTTTTTGTGATAGCTATTGTTCATTTGTATATTCCAAGTTCTTGTGCTAAACCACTTATTATCCACTGCAAACATAATAGATGTTCTTTGGGGGAAGCTGTGTAGACATTTCCAAGCTAACCAAGAGACCAGCACAAGACTTCCAGGGCTTTGCTCCCTCACCTGATTTATGCCTGAGCACTAAAGTATGCTTGCTGGCCTGTGGAAAGTTCCCCTACATATTGATTCAACAGGAGAGAAATGCTCGCCCATATTTTGGGGGTCCTGACCTCAGCTTACCCTGCATCAGGGTATTTTTAGCAGACATGTCCCTCGGACATTTGAATGGACTTCCAGAGCTTATTTACATGTGTGCCAGTGTCTTATTGTAATGTTAATTAGATCCTTTGAAGCGCTTTGAACGGAGTAGAAGAATGCAAGGCTGCATTTTGCATTAGAACCCAGCTGCCAGCAGTTTCACAAGTACTGTTCCACCCTATTACCTTGGAGCATTTGTCATAATAAAATGAAAAAACTGGTATTTAAAAAGGCCAGTGTGAATTATGGAGTAAACGGTACTACTTCTTTCTTTCTAGCTTAAAGCTTCCTGCAGAAGTTGGAATTGTGGGAAACCAGTTACATGAACTCCAATCCAAACCCAGTCGTAATTAAAATACATCAGCACTTATGTAACTTCCACCAAAATTACATTGATGTAAAGTATTGCAAAGTTTAAATGACCATGGTGTTTCTATAAGTGAAAATAAACAGCATTATAAGGCACATAGTCTACTTTCTGAGAATCGGTGCCAGTATTAGAGATATATTACATTTAGTCATAACAGTCACACCATTACCACCACGTGCATCTGAGGTAAACTGCATAATTTGAACAGGTGGTGAAAGCCTTCATGCAGACACACGCTATAGAAGAAATCAAGCAATGGTGCTGACATACGGTAATAACATTAAGTAATCATTCACACCACTGTGAGGTTCCTCTCTGATGTCTCAGCTGAACGAAATCCTTCAGTTTGTTTCCCACTTACCTCACTGCACTGAATAGGCCCCTTTGTACTGCAGCAGGCCTGAATGCTGAAGCTGGCACATGCCTCCATTTCAGGGCTGATTAGATTAACCCATGAGGAAGACATGGCAGTTAGGAGGCATTCAGGCGAAGACAGCTCACAGCTGTGACATGAGAAGCATTAATATCAATGGAGTCCATATTAACTAACAGATTTATGAATTCTTATTACTTTTCACACAGGGTCCCACAACTACTGTGCACATGGCTTTACAAATATTTATAATCACATTCCTCACATACCCTTACACTTTAATACTCTAATCACTAATGGAAACATTAGAACAGTGCAACAATGAAATACTTTAAAAAGATGCTACTCTAACAGACGCGGGAGAGTTCAGGTTACCACAATGGCTAAAATGGGTTTGGTCTTTCGTCAGTCAGTTCTTCCGAAAAAGCATCCACTAAAAATAGTGTCACTGTGCTGGATGTTAGAACCTCATTCTTAGTTTCTTACTCGTTTTAATCGTTGTAATTCCTATTACAACCACAGGGCGGCGGCAGCAGCTCTAAAATGTGGCGGGGTTACACGATGGTTCAATATCATGACTCCATCCAAGCAAATTCTGTGCTCATGTTTTTTATAAATGTTTCCAAACGTCTGGAGTATGTTTTTAGTTTTCTATGTCTTTAAAAGACTGTTATACAATTGTTTGAGTATCAATTTGCATCCTATCTCCAATATTTTATTCATGATATCAGGCCAAAGCCATTTAACTAGTTGTGAACACTAGCTGTTGTAAAGAAATAAAAATTAACCAAACATTTTATGATAGACGTTATTGGCTTTTCCTCTCATTGATCCTGGGCAAAATGGAGACCAGCATAGTACAAATGCACTGACCTCTCATGTCAGATAAGTGGACTGGCTTTATTTAGGATCGCTTGTATTGGTCAATGCACATTTTGCATCGAGTGTTTCTCTCCAACTCATGAACCCTCAAGAGACTAAAAGAAAAAGGGGATGAATTATTTATTGATGCTGATGGTTCTTTAAGGTTAGGAGCCTTCCAGGCTGTGTAAAGATGCCTTCCTCTTTCAACCCCTTAGGACTCTGCACTTACAATTCAGACATTAATGTTAGGACGTATTATTCAGTAACCACTACAAATTATTAAATAACTACTAAGAAAGTTGGATGTATGCTAAAGCAAGACAGAGAATAAGCTGTGTAAATCTTTTGGGTCACACACAGGTCCTTTAGGGATTAATATGATGACAGTGGTGCAGATACACTTGCACTTGTGTTAGCAGTTGCCTTGTCATGGAATGTTTAGCAGCGATTTTGACAAGGTTCGTTCAGCGCTGATGAGCTGCTGCCTGAGCCCAACCCCCCAAAGCAGCCGACTGTTTGCGGGAATCACTTTTATGCGATTGTATCTGAGTTCCTCTCAGGTTTCTCAGCCACACAGCAACCTGATGTACTGCACCATCATCACTCTTAACCTTGGTCTAGGCTCCACTTTCTGTTGCTGACTATTACTGATAGAGAAGGAGAGTTAGAGAGAAGAGAAAAAGATATGTTCAAACATATGCCCTACATGAAAGGAGACGGTGAAAGAATAAAGCAGATACACGGACGTCAAGTGAATGGCTTTGGACTGACATCATGGATAAGCTATCGAGTGGAGATAGGATGCATACTGATAGACCCCAATTTAATTGATACTCTGTTCTTACCCCTCCCCCTAAGCCAATGAAGAACATCTGGAGCTGCTGAAAAGCAGCTGAGGATACTCTTCCACAAGCTTCTTCTTTTGGCACTTCATGAATAGAGCTTGAGTGTGCACGATAGTGCTATATTTTATATACGTTTATTTATAAGCTCAGGCAATGCTAACCTCTCCCACCGCAGTCGAGAACATTTATACATCAAAATGAAACACTCCCCGCTAGCATTACAGAGAATTTCCCTGTCAACATTGTCCACTAACACCTTGAAGGCGCACCTCCCTTCAGGAGTGTAAACAGAAAATGGGGAAGCAGGCCAGGCTACATGCTAGGCTAAGCAGCTCTCCCCACAATTTTCACTGCTCCAGGATCTTCTTGGGCAATGTCTTTTTGACGGATAACAAAATGCATGAGATGACATGCAGGCTTTCCTCTTTGAGAGCATTGGGTTGTCTGTTGATTTTTACAGGGACCTGACTCACATAGAACAATGATTGGGCTATTGACCTTGCGTGCCGCAACATTATCCATGTTGACAGGACAGCAGACACCCCCGCAAGACTCACAGGAGAGGCATTGCTCTGTGAACTCCTTTAAACTCCTTATTGTTTAGTGCAGACCTTTGTTCCTGCCAAGGATCTAACCCCAAAAGAGCATCAAAACAGCCAAACATAACCATGCCGTCCAAACTCAGGAGCATTTCCACATAACTCTGAACTCCTGCAATGCCATTCAGAACATCATGGATCACGAAAGCTCCCAACACCTGCTCCACTGTCCAAAATGCCTCCCTCCCAGATGAACTAAATATTTTTTACACCTGCTACTACAAAGCCACTACTGACACAACCTCCAACCTCTACCCATGTGACGAAATGCTCACTCACACAGCTTTCAGAATAGCTATACGCAGAGCATGACGAATAGCAGAGCATGACGACACAATGTCACATTCTCCGGTAATGGTTCAGCCATCTGACTGAGGTCTTCACCACAATATTTAACCCATAGAACCCATATCCCTCAATACAACCTCTATCATCCCTGTCCCAAGAAACACACACACGGACATTTGACCCTCATCAATTCACCTGCCATTCCTAAAAGTATACAGAGGATGCCACTGCCATTACCCTGCACTTTGCACTGACCCATCTGGAACATAAAAACACATACAACCGGATGCTGTTCATTGATAGCAACTCTTTAACACCATCATCACCTCCAAGCTACCCACAAAACTCCATTCCCTTGGCTTTAACCCCTCTCTGTGATACTGGCTCTTCCTGACCAACAGACCCTAGTATGATAAGTGAAAGCAGGGCCCAATGGCCCTAGAGGTCCAGCATCCAGCACAGTACTGTGATTTCCCTGCTCAAACACACCTAGTTCAACTTACCCAGTAACTGCCAGGCTTAGTGAGTGTGTTCAAGGAGGTGGGCTACTCAACTGAGCTGGAAACTCGCTCTCCAGAACTGAAGTTGGGGGGTATTTGGCCTACAGGGACCACCAATTTCAACCTCAGTGTGCAGAAGACAATGAAGGTGATTGTGAACTTTAAGAAGTCCAAAAGCTGTAGCCACTTCACCATATTTGTGGGGTCATTATGAAGCATGTCCCCAGCTTTACGTTTGTTTGATACCACATCAATGAGGAGCTCTTATGGATATCACACTGCCAACTTTCACTCCCTGATACCTCCCTTGCTCTCTCCTCCTCGCTTTCCTACACTTTAACGACTTATTTTTGCATTACAGCCATCCTACTGATATTCATTTTGCACTATGACCATCATTTTCACATCTCTATTACAAATACCTGTTATACTACCTCCTTTATTCTAAATTTGTGCCTATGCTTATACTCATATAGTATTTTTGTTCCCTAACCATCGTATTATTCTGACAACCGTACTGTCCTCCTTTTGTTAACACATTACTTCTTTTAGTACCTGCACATCCTCATCAAAATTCAATTATTGTTCTGCTAAAAGTTAGTGAACCAAGCAATATATATAATTAGCCACTAAGGATAGTGATTTTTTGCTGTCCATCCACTTGGAGTTTTAAAGTTCTGTATCACAGAATTTTACATTTAAAAAAAATTATGACAGAATTGGGAGGGTTGGGAGGATTACCCTTTCCAACAGGCGTGTTTACATTTATGAATTATTTTTTTCTTGATTTTTTCAATGAATTGACCATGTAAAGTGTTGTTTTTTTTAAATTGAAATATGCAATAAAACGGCACAGCACACATGTGAACCCAATTATTCTCAGCATTCAACTAATTCACCCAAGTTTAGCAGTGAGCAAGGCAGCCCCCGGGGAGCAGTGTGTGGTGACGGTCTCTTGCTCATGGATACCTCAGCGGAACTGGCAGTTTTGGGATTCAAACTCACTGCCTTCTGATTCCAGGGGCAACTCCCCAACCACAAAGCCACCCACAATCTGATCTTTGCACCAATTTTAAATCTGAAACAAAAAAACTGACAAACTAAGCTACAGATTGACTTGGTTTGTGGTGCAAAATCATTTCAAATCATAATAAACTTTCATGGGACAAAATCTCTTCCTGCTGCACGTGAAAGAAGGGATGTATGATTTTTTTTTTTTTACTTGGATTATCTGATATAAATGATACATGTTCATCACTACTTTTCTGTGTGAATGTTAAAAGTTTTTAATAAGCATGTTTGTGCATCTCATAAATCGTGTATGTCTGCTTGAATGATAACACCTATTAATCCTGTTCAACCTTCTTAGCTAAGTCTGTCGGCATATTTTACACAATAAACTATGAATGACATTAGACAGTGAAACTGTCTTAAAAACCTCTTTAGTTTACTCTTGTAAAAAAGAGTGGAGACTGATAATACCTCAGGTGTCGTTGGCCACATGGTGTGTCTCGATACAGATTACTAATTGCCTCTTACAAAATATTTCCTTTAACCTAATCCAAAATATTACCGAATTACAGTCACAAAATCTGACTATTTTTAATTACTTTCAGAATTCTTGCCACTTTAAAACCATTCATTTGTATAAAGAGTAGAGAAAATACATTTCAACACGACAAAGGCAAAAAAGAAACAGATTGCCTTACAAAAACAAAATGAGGTTGTATCATAAATCACACGTCCTAGAATCAATTTTGTTCTGGCAGCATAAGCTGTTCTCTTGACAGAACAAACTGAAACAATGTTCAGCTACTGTAAAGTGAACCCATTGCTGACACTGGGAGAGACAGAGATTCTAAAAACAACCAAGGCTTTTGGTTTCTTAACAAATCTTGTGTTCACAGCAAAAGTTAAAAAAAAGATAGAAACACACATTTTCTGCACGGCTGATTACACGTGTCTTGTTCTTGTATTGAACTGCATAAAAAGAGCTGAAATCAAACTCCAAAAACTAAAGTGAGAGAGAAAAAGAGAGAGAGATTTTTAAACATACAAGTATTTTAGCTTAAAATTTAACATTTAAGAGAGGTGTCATCCCCATCAGTACAATGATGTAAAGCTAGGTAGAACTATATAAAAGTGCAGATCAAACAAATGCAGATTTCTATAGTATACACAAACATTTGCATATACCAGTGAAACTAAAGATATTTCGCTTTGAAAGTTTAGCTTTCAGCTCTCACTGAATATAGAATATATAGAATCCATATAGAAACATCTTATGTAAACTACAGGTATATACATTCAATACACATTCTGTTTCTGCTTGAAAAATGCATATTTCTTATATTGTGTGTATATGGAGCAAAAGACTAATGCATACGTTTATTTCCCTAAAAATGGTGTTATATAATGCTGCTGATATTACACAACACGCACATAGTAAGTGTACCTTAATTTCTTGTGTAATATAACTTACATTAAATGCACCTCCTGATGATGAGTCACAGTGTGTCGTGAACCAAAAGGTTCCAAGGGGAAGAAAGTAAATGCACTTGTAGGGTGATGTGGAGGATTGACAGGTGTTTGGTATTCAGAACACTGATGCCCCTGGCTCTCTCTAATCTGGTATGCTTGCTTCAGACTTGTTTAAAACTATGAGTGAGTCATCACAGTGAAGGCAGAGGCTGAGGTGGCTACCTCTAACCCTCTCATTAGATTAATACGCCATTGCCCTGTTTATCGACATAAATAAAAGGATCCATCCCTTTGCCTCTTCCGGGAGGGTTTTTTTCTTCTTCATCATTCGCTCCTGGGCTCAAGGTTAGCTCGAGATGTGCCAGGAAGAGAGCTATGGGTGGGTGGGTGGGTGGGTGGGTTGAGGATGTCTAAACAAATCTCTGTCCTGACAGGTGTCCTATTTGCCAAGGTTTGTCCGGGGCTGCTTCTGGAACAGGGAGTGGGGGGAGCTGTGAATGAGGATGACGTGATCCTCTCCTTTCCAGCCAATAAAAGAGAGTGGCCAAGCAAGATCCAACTCTGTACGTGCTGTCAAATTCAATAAGGTAGTGCTTTAATGTTTTCTTTTAATCAACCAAATTGCATTATACACTGCCGGCCTACTCTCCCCACAGCAGCCTGCAGGGAGAAGAGAAGAGAGGAGAAAAGAGGACAGGGGGCAGACAGGACACCCTTCTCCTGTCCCACTGTAGGCAGGACAGCTGCGATGTCAGGTTAAAGAAATCCATTTGAGAGGGTCATGCTTGTTTGCATGTTAGACAAATCTTTGTCAATCTCCCAGTCTTGCTCTTTCACTGTCCTTAACATTGAATACTGGGCGATGTAAGACTTACTGACTTCAATATCTGCTGTGAAATTGTATTTTGTGCCTCAGTCGGCTTGCGGAAACATTCCCGAAATTGGCAACTATGATCTTTCTGTGGTGACTTAGCGAGGGCTGCTGGGAATGATGTTCACTCGCTCAATGTGAAGCTAATGATTGGAGTAACACCACTGTCAATCACAATAATGTCTGGTTTTGATCAACTCATACCGAAGCACGGTCCTACTAGTAAGCTCCCAAGAACATCTCAACAAAGTTCTCATAACTTTGATAGATGAGGAAACAATTCAAAATCAAACTCTCAGTGTCTTAGAGTCATTGCGTGCACACAGGGAGTTTCCACATAAGTTATGGACAGTTTTCCCACCTTGGAAGGAGATGTGGTGAAGATTGAGATAATTCTCTTCCTGGATCGAAGACAAGGATCAGAGAGAGAGAAAATGAGAGAGACAGAGAGAAAGGACCCAGACAAATGGTTATCTTGAAAGACTGCAAGGTGAGAACCTGCGGTACTCTTTAGGCTGTGCTCTCTGTGGTTTGAGTGGACTGATGCTCGCAGCATGACATTTCAGCAGCGTAATGATGGAGTATGTGTTCCATCTTGAAGACAGCACTGAAGTAGGCAGCATCGCACAACTCCACGCTCAGAAAAACATCTGAGACCAGGAGAAGAAACAGAGGAGAAAAGAAAACTAAAGGGATGACTTCAGCCACAAAGTCACTTTGACACAGTGAATGAGGAATCAGGTAACGGGATCAGGCTTCATTAGGTGACTTCAGGCGAGCTGGCAGGCGGCCAGGTGAGCTGGACGCTCAAATGGACATTGATTTTTCAATAAGGACCCTCAGAGCTGTCAGCCAGCCACGCCACACTGATATCCTCCCTCTGGGGAGAAGGCCTCTGCTGCCTGGCTGCTTTTGGGTCTGACTGGCACCCACATGCAGCCTCTGCAAGGCTTGTCCACTCCTAGTCTCAACACCATAGGGTCTAATGGGTTTTGTTGCTCAGCATTGAAAGACTTTGACAAGGGGCCATTTGACATGTAAAACATCACAACCCTTGTCTTCACCGAAAACTTTTCTTAATCATTTTTGAAGATTTAATGTGGAGTTCACACTCTTTTCAATTCAGGGACTTTATCCTGTCCAAAAGGTTCACTTAGAGTGTGGCACAGAGAAGTGCATACCGAGGCGTATTTACATAGACGTATTTACATAGACGTATTTACACACACATTTCCAATGGGCCACAGAGATGAACATAGCGTTTTCTTACAAACACAAAAAGTTATTTGAAAAGGAAATGCCACAGATGAAAACAGGTACACTTCAAGCTGTATGAAGCCATGCTGTGATAGGTGTACCAGTCAGTAAACATAAGGAATCATCTTATTTATTTTCCAGCAGATTTTTCAAAACAGGTAATTATTTCTTTCAGTCCTGTAACTATTTGTTACTCTAAAAGGTTTTGGCATGTGGGAAGGAAATGCTAGATAACACATAATTGTTTGTTTCCTTCCAGGCTAAGAAAAGTGCTGCAAGGAATTGAAAATAGCTGTGAAATTAAAGATTATGAAATGTGTGGTATTTTAAAATGTGGTTGATATCAGGCAGTCTTTTTAAAGCAAATGTCCGAAATGAAGAATAACTGAACTAGAATAAAAACTGTCCTACAGTGCCCATTACATCTCAAAATACATCAGGTAACACTAGACCCTAAAAGAAAACCACTCACAAAATATTTTTCACTGAAACTTTGTTAATGACTAGTTGAATACTTGTTTTGCTTGACGGCCCTTTGTTCACGCTGATGATCCACGACTGTGCAGCAATGCACAGTTGTAATCGTATCTTCAGGTTTGCTGTGGTGGGTTTGATCAGAGGGAATGTTGACGTGGCACAGAGAGAGGAGGTTTAACCACTAAGAGACAGGTGCAGAACCAACAAACTGTCACTGAATGTGGACAAGACAAAAAGGAAGGCTGTTGACTTCAGGAGTTCATGTCATAATCACTCTCCAGTGAACACCAACATCTCCTCAGTGGAGATTGTCCAGAGTGCCAAGTTCCTTGGTGTTCACATCACAGAGAAATTCACATGGACCCTCCACACCAGCTCCATTGCCTAAAAGCAGTGTCTCTACTCTAATCAACTGAATAGAGTGCACACCCCCATCCCAATTCTATCAAGGTTCTACAGACGGGCTTTAGAGAACATTTTCTGTAGTCGCCTTCTGGCATGTTACGAAAATTGTGCTGTTTTAGACGCTACAGATTGTAAGAACTGCTGAGACGATCATTGGTCTTTCTCTGTTCTGTATTTCTTCTTCTCTGTTGTTGATATTTACACCACATACTGTCTCTGCAAACCTACCAGCATTCCCTCCATTCATCTTGCAGAAGTTTTCACTGCATCCAGGCCTTCACTAGTGGGAAACATTTTGGAAACAGTTTCTTTCCCCAGGCCGTCCGACCACTAAATCAATTCTGAATAACAAACTGTACATCACACACATGCACATACTCTGAACTGAGCTGCTTCCTTTCTTCCAATCACACTGCACACACATGCACAATCTAAACTGTTCTGTCATAAACAAAGAAAACTTACTCCCCACCTGCCATTTTAAATACCCTGTATTCATTTACATACATTTTTTTTACGTTTTGCTGCTACTTGCTAATTATTTATAGCTGTCTACCTCAGTCTTTGCATTCCTTTGCATTTTTTGCACACTTAACGACTTTACTGCCAGAATACAGTATTCCATAATACTGTTTTCACTCACAATAGCACTGTTACAGCTCCTGTCACCGGCGCTGTGTTGTCTCATCCTGCAAAATACTGTCCTGTTGCTCTAGAGTACTGCACTCTCTCTTTAGATCTGTCCTATCCACACTTGTGTAGTCTTGTGGTGTTCTGTTTTTGTTCTTTGTGTTGCACCATGGCCTTGTGTATATTGTTGAAATGACAAAAAACTTGACTTGTCTTTTGGCTTGACTAATAAAAATCAATAGTAATTTAATCCCTGATCTATATTAGCCACTTCATGTAACTCTGTTGGTAGAATCTCTGGGGCTAAGACTAACTAAACCCTTACCCTATTGTAGTAGCAGGTGTTCATAAGTATGCATTTCAATGGGCCATGAGTGCACTGAGAAAGTAATTTTTTCATCAATCAACAGAACACAGTCCAGTGGTTGGTTCGCGGGCATGGGTGAGCTTGTGTTGTTTAGAGAGAGCGAGGTTATGATCCACTCTCTCTGACAGCCCAGTCATATTTCCCAGTTCCCTATAGGACAGACGAAGGGCCCCCTGCTCCTAGGCCAGACACATTTAGTGCTTCCATCCATCAGAGCCTCTCCCTGAGCCATGAGGCCCAGCACGCACAGGGTTGCCCTGCTCCTGAACTCCTCAAAGAGAGGACCTACAGACTATGGCAAATGAGCATGACTACATTTTTTCTGCTTAGTCTTTTTCCACTCTAGGAAATGTTCCTGTTGCACTCTGTGTACCGTGGGACCCCATTTTAAGCTATTATTATTTGATAAATATTATTTTCTTTTGTAAGAGGCAGCCTGTAACAGGGGAGTGAAGTGAAGAAATGAGAAGCACTGAATAATTTCCACAATTTACCCTTACTGAGCCATTTAAAAGATTTTTGCACAAAAAAAACCCCACAGGCTCTAGTGATCCATATTTGCAAGATCATCACTAATAAAATGCAATGAATTGGTAATGAGCATCTGTGTGTGCATGTGTGTGTGTGTGATTAATTGTAAAAGGGAGGGTTGCTGGTAGGACTTTAGAGAAATGAGGAGTTTAAGAATAGGTGGATTGGTAAAGGAGTGTGGTCTTTAACACTAGAGAACAATATGTCTTGGATTACTGGAAAATAAAATTGCATATACCAACACCCCTTCTCACTCACTTAGCAAGAGGCAATAGTGTAAATTTGACACACACATGCCCCTGTGGCTTCTCTCCTTCACACTGCGCTCTGGGTAAGTCTGTCTCACCGCTTCATATGCAGTCTGATTACATTCCAAACAGAGTTTTATGACAACACATAACAGGAAGCATCAATCATCAGCTCCTTCGTTCTGTGTCGGGAATGTAGAGTTTCTCTGCATAGTTTCTCTTCATGTTTGCTTTAGACATTTAGCACATTGAGAGGAAAGAGTGCCAAAGCCAAATGTGCTGCATTAAACGATGTGAAACCTAATCGTGGCGGATGGGTGTAAATCATGCCCTCCTACTGACACATCAAGGTACACAGCTTCTCGTTTAGGAAACGAGCAGTTTTATGTCAACAGTCTTCTGTTCGTAAAACTCAAAACTCGCATTAGATATCGGACCATAAAAGAATCACCTGCAGGCTTTTGGAACTAATCGACGCTCTGACATCAGTCAAGTGCAAAGTGCAAACACTCAGCTCCAGCCAGACTGAAATTTTTCACTACATTTTATTTGCATATGATTTGCCAAGATAAAGCTAAAGCAAGTAATCTATTTCCTCATTCAAGTCCCGTCCCTTCCAATAAACTCTACGGAATGGGCATGGACCGCAATTTGCCATATACTGCATTTCTGAATCAAATATGAAAGCGGCTTTATGACAGAATGCTGTATTCCTTGTGGTTTATAGTGCCAATATCACATGCCTTTGAACGTCAATTAAAAATAGGAAAAGACAGAAAGAAAAAAGAAAAAAATGTATTCCAAAGTTTGGAAACACCTACCAAACCATGACACTAATGGCTTTTGCAGTACTAAAATGCACCAGTTTTGCCCCGGGCTGCTTATGCTCTCCTGTCCTCTGTCAAAGCAGGGCTTTATGCATAATTCATTCAGGATTATCCCCAGAGAGCAGACAGATCAAACTAACCTACTGTTTTACTGCAAGCAACAGCTCTGCAACACAATCTCCAAAAGTGATCTCGACCCAACAGAAAGTAAAAAGATGCTACTCATTCGGATCAGGGCAAAGTACGCTGGGTTCAGGGCTATGGGAATGCTTTTCACTGGATCCATGAATTGTTTATCTTAGCATCCTGGAATACTGAACCTTCTGGTGTGTCAATATGAGTTAAGCCTGGCTTGGTCCCATATCTCCAACAGACCATGCTCCTGACCTATGTGATGTATGCAAACACATGCGCACACACTCAGGTAATTACAAGTATAATTCTTCCGCACTCTCTGGAAAACCATAGAGAGCTTGGATTAGGACAGCCACACAAGTTGCAGTTAGGCCGTGGGTTGGGGCCTGTTTGCTTCGCCTTGTTATTACCCGCACATTTCTCCAACAAATCTGCCCCCAAACTGTCTAGATTCCTGCAGCAATTAAATCGTTTCTCCCCTTTGCTTTCTTGCCTGTCTCTTTGGCAGGAGAGGTGACCATGTTGGTCAAGCTGTCTCGAGGCTTGCATGCCAAAGCTGCCAGAGTCAATTTGCAGAGGCTGCCGTGATTTCTCAAACAAAAGAAGCGATGGATTATTGTGAAGGGAACGTCTGGAGTTCGGCGAACTGCAGGAATTGCACAGGGTGTGCCATTGTTTCTCGAATGCCAGTGCTTTTCTGGTAGCGTTGCCAGCAGTTTTCGTTCATTTTTGGAGGGAGTGAGCCCACTCTGTCAAAAAGCCTGACTGAGGAGACTTGCAGAGAATAAAGTGAAAATAAAAAACATTTGTGGCTGTTAAGGGATGTTGGAGAAGTGAGGACTGGAGAAGATGCCTGACACTGGCATGAGGGTAATAAAGGGTTCTCGCCACATCACACATATCTCACGCAAAGTAGCCAAGAAGCAAATAGAAAAGAATCATTTTTCTCTTTGTTCAGGTAGTTTATTTGGATTCTGACAAGGGTTTGAGGCCTCGCTTGGTAACATAAGTTTATTCCACCCCAAATTATACGGCAGTGTATATCTAAGGCACTGCTAAAATGTTAGAGAAGTTAGTTATCCCAAGTTAGAGAAGAGGGCAATGTGCCATTCCATTCGGTTTTATTCTGTTTCTTATTCAGCTTCTGCGACGGTAAATATGGACGAATCTGATCTGAGATCAGTCTCATAATTTAGGACAGCTTTTGTGAAAGAACCACATTTCTAATGAAACAAAAAAATATTTAGAGTAAGAGGAAGAAACATTGGGAACAATCATGGCTGAAAAGGAGAACCAGTGCCTCTCTGGGCTGCACTGGATAGCCGAGTTATAAATCAAGTAGTGCAAATTTACGAGAAAGTCTATACAGAAGCACACAGATCATACAGAGGAAAGATCTGTGAGATAAGCCAATGACTAATGTTAAAAGTCATTGTAAACATATGAAGAGATCTGGCAGGCCACAAATTTTGTTATACATGTAGATTATTAGTTATGGGAACATGAGAGGTAAGGAGTTCAATGTTTTGTTATAGTTACAGTAACAATGTTTTGAATAATGTCCTGTTATAAAAATGACTTTATGGATTGCTCTACTGGCTCTGGAAGTCTTACTTGAGCTGTAAGGAGAGGACAACAACAACACTGTGTTCGGCACCTTTGCTGAACAGGCTGTTTATGTTAGGACTAATAGTAGACGATAATGGTCAATTACATCATAGCTGTTTATAGTTTAACAAACATAAGATGTCATTTTATGATTACTGTGTGCCATCATTAATTCCAAAAGGTTATGAATAAGTTATATATAAGAGAAGTGAAAAAAGGAAAGTGAGGGCTTGACATGCAGGCTGAAAACTCAGAAGTACTCCTACCTTAGTCTGAGGTCAGTCATGTCCTATGCATCCTGTTGCCTTATGACTTTTAGTGTTTGGATTATGTTTCTGTTTCTCGTGGGAAAGCTTTAGAGTTCAAATACACAAACGTCCTTGTCTTAACGCTCTGGTGAAAATTGTCTGAATGATGTTATAGTGCTGAATTTTTTTTATGTGTTACGAGAGAGCTGAAAAATGAGTAGGACCTTTGCAAAAAGGGCTACATATTTTGATCAGTTATTATCAGAGCTGGGCTGCAGAGACACATGGGAGCAGAGTTGTGTGTAATTAGGGAGGAATGAATGTCCAGGGCATACTGACAGTGCCGACGTTCACTGTGCTAATAACACAGAACACTATACAGTTGAACGCCGAGAGAGCCATATGAAAACCATCTGTTTCAACATCTCCCACTGCCACTGCTCGAACGGACTGGGCCACGAGAGCCCTGATCATGTTAAGCTTTTATTTGGCCACTGGGCCTTTTTATGCAAGTTCTTGACTTCAGCAGGGTTGGTTGTAATTGTGCTCATTCTTTCATTCATTCATTCACTCTGACTGTAGCAACCATTAGCTGGTGCGAATGGAGAATAAAAGTGTTGCCTTAATGTTTTATTGATTTTATTATTAATGTCAATGCAACATTTCCATGGAACACGTGTGACATTTCTACACAATTTAATAGATGGTTACCATTACGTGACCCTTCAAACCATTACTGGTGAAGTGCTTACAAGTCAACAGACTCAAGCTCATGGTCTAAAGCATTGACTGAGGATCTGAATTTAAAGTACTTCACGTTTACAAAGCAAATGAAGACTATGAAAGATACCTAAACATTCCTGTATTCAAAACTGCTTCTATTTTGCTGTCTGAAATGTCCAAAGGAAGTGGAAACAAAGGTCAAAGGTGGAAACGAAGAGAAGATAATGTCTGTCTTACAAAGACAAAATCTGTGTGTAGATGAGGTAGGTATGCCAATAAGTGAAAGTTAAAATTATCATTCTGTCATACTTGACCACACCATCGCACACAGTGTGAACAGTGCAAAATTCTTCCTCTGTGTTTAACTCATTCACCAAGTGAAACAGCGGGCAGCCAGGAACACCGCGCCCGGGGAGCAGCATGTGCTGTATGTCCCCTAGGCCACCGAATGATAAAAACATCACACTGATGAGGAGGAAGATTTGCTTTAAACAAAGATGCACAGACCCATTGTGCTGCATCTACAGGGAAGGGACATAAAAAAAAAATCTCAACTGATAAGTAACTCCAGCTATGTCATCAGAAAATAATCAGTGTCTGAAGAATGCAACATGAGACATAGATAATCAAGAAGCATTTTGGAATCAAGTGTTGTTGTCAGTTGTTGAAAAGGAGGTGAAACAGAGGGATGTGGTCTGCATGTTTGCCATCCTGCTTTTGTTTGGGATAACTTCATGAAAAAGCTGATACCTAAGGCTTAGTTTTAGGGTCTCTATGCACACAGAAAGTGGCAAAAATAGTGCAAAAGTGCACAAGTAAATAAATGATGCAGAAATTAATGCAACATTACCATTCACATTAAACATGGTGAGATTTTGTGAACATTTCACTGAAATACTCATGTTACAGTGGAGTCAGATTATACTGTGTCACAGCCACTATCACACCTACTGCAGGATGTCTGTGGGTCAGTTTGAGGCACTGCTGTATGAGGCACCGTTTGTAAAAACAGCTTCACAAATTTAGAGGTGTCATTTTTTCAACATTTAGCACAATGTTCACACAGTTTTTACACTAATAGAGCTAAATGTGTTTAAAAAACAGTGTTAGGTTTTAGTCCATTTTCTTGCTGCTTAATTGTTAAATGTTAAATCTAAATGTTAAATGATAAATCTAA
>JBBMFX010000007.1:15377963-15388096 GCA_037832545.1 Rhabdalestes septentrionalis
CAGTGAAGACTGACAACAACTCAACAACTCAAGCAGACATATGGCAGCTGTAAACACAGACATACATGTAAGTAAGTAAGTAAGCAAGTAAAATTTATTTATAAAGCGCATTTCACAAACATAGAGTCACAAGGCGCTGTACAACATGAGCACGCAACAACATAGTTCATATATAAACACATATAAAAACCATCAAAAAAGAGTTGATTAAGATACAGATAATATGTGAGGCAGTGATTTGAATAAAAAGGCAATAATAATTTCAGGCAAGAGCCATCAGAAAATCAAAAGCCTGTTTAAAAAGGACTGTCTTCAGCTGACATTTAAAAGAGTCAACTGACTCAGCAGAGCAGAGCTCAATTGGTAGACCATTCCACAGCTTTGGAGCTACTACCTGGAAGGCCCTGTCCCCCCTCGTTTTCTGTTTGGTCTGAGGGACAGCCAGAAGATTGTGATCCTGGGAACGAAGAGTATGTGTGGTGGTACACCTATCTGTCAGATTCGACAGATACAACGGAGCCTGCCATTTAGCGCCCTGTAAGTGAGGACAAGAATTTTGAACCGGATTCTAAATTCAACACACATTCTAAAATACAAAAGACAAAAGACAGCGGAACATACAGTCTGCTAATGGCCCAGTACTGCTAATGGCAATACTGTGTTACCTTTGAACAAGTCACCATCCCTGGGCACTGTGTTCCTGGCTGCCCACTACTTTACTTGGTGAATGGTTTCAATGTAGGGTAAAATTTAGAGCTGTTCACACTGTGGTGTATTTATGTATGACACTTTACACTTATTTTACAAAGGCCTAAACCAGAGGAAAAGACAGGAATAATATTGCATAACAACAAGGCATAGAAATAGCTTTAAGTTCACATATTCCTCTCCTTTTATTGGCTGAGAAGTCTTTGAAAATGTCCCATTTCTTAAAACATTTACATGAGTTTCCAAGGAAGACCACAGTCAAATGCTAATGTTGTGTTATGTCCTGATGATTGTGAACTAAAATCCCATTCTGTTGGGAATGCCTTTTATCAAAGTTATACATCTTGTAATCATATTTACCTTTGAGCATTTCATGTTTGAGCTTGATGTAGGCCTTGGCTCTTGCTTCCAAATCAAATATGTGTTTTGACACTGGTCCCAATTAGCATCAGAGTTAATGTTTGGAATACATTCAACCAGTCAAAAGTCACATATATGAATGTCATACAAAAAGATAAGAATCACAGAAGTATGTTTATGAGTAAAACATGACCAGTCAGAGGCCCTAAATGACTGGAGGCCCCTAGGCTTCAATCCAGGTAACTATGAATTAAATCATCCATGTTGTTAATTATAGTGGTGGATCTGTGATGTTTCACCTTCAAAAAGGCCTTGGAACAATGTTAGGATACATGAGATCATTTAATCTATGAAGAATTGGAAGATTATAAATGACAATCTTGTTGCATCTGCCAAAAGTTAAAACTGGGTCGTGGTTGAATCTTCAGGGCAAAGATCCAAAACATACGGCCAAATCCACACAAAAATAGTTCAGCGACCACAAAATTGAGTTTTTGACATCTCGGTTCTCTGAACTAAACCCAAGCAAAAACCTGTGGGGTGAACCAAAGGGAATAGTCCAAAAGAGAGGACCTTGCACTCTTGAGGATCTGGAGTGATTCTGCATTGATGGGTGGTCTCAGACTACTTGCACTGTATTCTCCAATCTTATTACACATGATAGGAGAAGAATCATCGCTGTTATTTTGGCAAGATTGCCTAAAGTGCAGGGGTGCCAATAATTGTGACATATGCGGTTTTGTTAAAAAATACTTTTGAACAAGGGTTTTTGTTTCATGAGATGAACTTTCACTGAAATGTTTGATTTTTTTGCTGGTATTTTCAGTATAATTTTAAACTCATCAACCACAAAGTTTCTAAATTTTTCCATGTGAAGCTGTTCGGAAGGCAAAGAATGTCACTTTGGTTTCTTCATTTGGTATCTGTCTGTTATTATATCAGTAGGGCGCTGTGGTTTACATTGTATTGTTGAACTTAGTGGCCTACAACTCACTTACCTCACCATCTCATCTCTGTCCCATCATTTTAAATCCATACACACAAACAAAAATCAAAGATTCCTAACAATTAATATAAATGTGTATTTGTTTCATTTTATGTCACTCGAGTTTATAATAAATATTCATCTTAATAAAATCAGTTTTGTCATATGTGTTTTACTTAATTGTTATTATTTTTAACGTTTAGTTTTAACAGTAAACAGCTGTTGAAAGAAGACATTTACAGTCTATTACATTGTCTGCTGAGAGTTCATTAGGACAATTTTTTTAAAAAACTCTTAAAAGATGCCTCCTCAAAAAAATGTTAACAGGCTTTAGGTCACGTAACAACATTGTGTATTTGAACAGGCTGATCAAACAAATCATCATAAAATAAAATTCAAACAGACTGAACTGTTACTAAAAGAACCCCTATTGTCATTGGGTGGTCCATAATCCAAAACAGTTTTAATTATTCATAGAACGCCTTTAACAAGTTCTTAAAATATATCTTTTCACAGAGCTTTATAAAGTTCTTTCCTGCTTTCTACACTAATCTGAAAACTACATTTATGTATATGTAGCGGACCATGTTTGTAAAATGACCCCTTAAATAAAATTTTTTGAAAGCTTAAAGATCAAAAGCCTAAATGTAATGGAAATTTAGGATGACCTAGAGTGAATAATAAGGAAATGTCCCTGAAACTTATGACTTTATAAGCTCAAAAATAAGCAAATATTGAAACTTCTGAAATCTTGTCAAGATGTCGGTACAAGTTACTAGCCACAATGCTAGAAAGCCATAACATCAAAACCACCTGCCTAATATAATGCAACCAAAATAGTTCTGAATTATGTCTTGTTAGGTCCATTCCTTGATAAGTGAGAACTATTTTGGTGTACTCTGGTTTCAAGTGGCAACAAGTAATTAGCAGCACATCCTCCTCTTAGTTGTGAGCCAGTACATCCAACAGACGCTTGTTCAGATTGAGATCTGGGGAATTTGGAGGCCAAGTCAACACATTGAACTCAAACCATTCCTGAACAGTTTTTGCCGTGTGGAATGGTGTATCCTGTGGAATCCTGCTGAGGCATCTGCCTGCAGGGATCAATGTTGATATGAAGGGGTGTGTTTGGTCTGTTTAGATTGGCTGTACATGTGAATGTAACATCCACATGAAAGCCTGGTCCCAGGGTTTCACAGCACTCTGGCAGCTTTACAATTCCCCATTTAATACATTTAGTATTTGATTCAAAACTGACAATTTTAGAAGTTTTTACCATTGAACCACAGTGTCCTTATTCACAATTTGTGGTTTGCAAAATTCAATTATTTCATACTGTTCATACAAGCCTTATAGTTTCCTTAAACCAAGATCATTAGACCCAAGCCTAGACTGCAGACTGAAGGCTGCAAGAAGAGAGCAAAAATGACATTGGAGTTTACGAATCACCACAAATTATGCAGTGAATAATATCTTGAGGACCCTCATAATTATGTTTTTTTTTTCAGTTGTGTATGTGAACGTTGAAAACCTCGTTCAACACTCAACACGTACACAACGCACTTCAGAATATATTGTGAATATTTAAGCAGGTGCAGCAGTTACTTGACATTTCAGCCTGCCAGTGGAAAACTGTTATTTTGATATTTCTGTCAAAACTATTCCAAATGCATGATGGCATGCGTTGCCACAGAGAGGCGGGTATTAAAAGAAGCAATGTGAAAAATGCTAGTGCTTGGTCTGTCAGAGGTGAAAAATGGCAGCACAATCTGGGTTATGGAGCCGAGCTCATTAATCTTTTCTGACTACATTTCACACTGAGCCAGGGTAAGTAGTTGATCTTGCCCCAGTACACATGTTACAGGGTTGAGCTTCCTGAGAACAGCAAGCCCCTATTCTCTCCCCACACCATACTAGCAGGCCTCAAGTCTCCCCACTCCCCAAGTCTAAAAATGCTTTGGCAACCACATTTCTCCTGAGATCAAAACCAAAGGGCCCATATGGAGCTCACACCACATGCACAAGGGTCCAAGTTTTTGCTTTCATTCTTGGAATCTTTTATTCAACAGTTAAGGCTGGAAAAGTGTTGTCCTCCTCAGGTATGATATCTGTACTAAGCATGAAGGTAGTCACGTACTGGCTCTCCAAACTGCCTGATACTTTGTTCCAACAGAATGTGAAATGCCTGCAATTTGAAGTTTAAAGTAGTGGTCTTATCTCATCTTATCTTTGGCATTGCTGTTGGACCTGGAACAAAAAATCATAGCAATCATAGAAAACACTTTAAGCTCTTCTATAGTGGTCAAATAACTACTGGACCATGAGACAGTTAGATAAAGCCCACAAAATGTACAACTTCTGCCCTCAAATAATTTTCTGTGATTGTACATTTTCATCTGATGGGTAAATGTGCTTTACCCACCCGACATTGTGTTAGATTGCCTAACATGTAAAACCAGCTTATTCCACCCTAACCCTAACATGACATTGTGAGTATTGCACATGGAGAGGGCGTGGTTGGAAATTAACATTTTGTGTACTCATGACATAACAGCAGAATATACCATTTCAGAATTAGAAAATTAAAACACTAATCCACTAGAACACATATTTCTCAGTAATGCACCAGGTTTTTTAGTATTTGTATGGTTCAGTAAAATGGTATTTCATTTGAACATTTTTCTAATAAGGCATTTCAGTTGACATCCACTTTAAGTGCCCAGAAGCAAGAATTCATTCTCTTGAGATAATACTGTGCTACGATATAATTAGTAGCAATTAATTTCTCAAAATAAAATTTACATTTCATATACAGATCTGCAGGCTCGACTTCTAATTATGCACCACATCATGACTTTTCAGTCTTCTGCAAAGAACACTTCAGGGAAAACAAGTACTACTGTACTTGTAAGGTTTTCAAACATCATACAGTCCTTTGGCATCACATTTACCTGCACTTCTATGCTTATAACACGTAGGAGGTCTCACTGAAACATGTTTGATTCAGTTTGAATTTGAAGGTTCATGTGGAATTAAATTGAGGAGAAATAATTACTCAGACATCTGATTGTTTACAGACAGGTGCTCCACAAAATGAAAGGGCACACATTGCCATATCTAGACAAAAAATAAGATATGGAAGCATAGAGATGCAGGTGCAGCCAGTCCCCAGACTTGAATGCTGAGAATTTGTGGCCGATTATGAAATTGCCAGTTGTTTCTTATATGTTGACTTTGCAGTACAGTATATTTGCTATTAATAAAGTTGGAATACTTTCTTTCTTCAGTTTTAAACATGTGTGAATTCTTACATTTGAACTGATATGAGTACTGGAAGTGTAATAAATAATAAAAAAAAGTGTCTACATGATGATGCTCAAGGGGAATGGTACATTCAAAAGGTGCTTAGCCTGGCCAAAAAAACAAATTTCTTATTTTCCAACTCTCTTACATGGCTCTATAAACAATGTTTTTTGCAACATTTTTTTTTGGCTGGCATGAGAAAAATTGCTTTCATTCTAAGCTGATTTTCTACTGAACCAGGCCAGCTGATGGCCTTTTTTGACCCTCCCTATTAAAATAAATACAAAATGAGGCAACTATGTGGATGAGGCAACCAAAATGAGGCAACTAAGAGAATGGCACATAAAGTTTTTTTTTTTCCTATTTTCATTGCATGAAGGGCAGCTAGAGGTATTCAGTGTCTAAACTTTGGCACTTTCCAACTTTATTTTTCTGTTTACATAAAACTTATTCAGCTGTGGCTTTCTGTCTGGCAGATCCTTATGAAAACAATTATTGCTTAGTAAAGTCCAAAAATGCTAAATTGCAAGAGTGAAACAGAGAGGGAAAGGAACTGGGCATGTCTGTTTGAGATGGTATTTAGCCCAGCTGAGGGGGTAATTGTGACAGTAATTTCTGCAGTTGGCCACGTGTTGCTGATGACTGTGGAGGGAGATAGAGACTCAGTGGAACCCATCACTATTACCTTGGCTTTTTGCGGTCGCCCTTCTGCCATTTCTCCTTCCCCACAAGCAGATGGTAGCCTCCGCCGCCTGCCAACTATTTAGGGAGAGGAGAAGCCGCAGTGTGTTCTCCGCAACAATATTTTAACATTAATCTGTTGAGCTCACAGCTCCACGGAAACAACGTCTGGCTCCCTTTTGTGCAACCTCATTGCTGCAAGCTGTAGCCAGAAAGGCTGAGAGGGAGGATGGAGAGAAAGCACACAAAAAAAGGTAAAATGAAAAATGCTTTAGGTCCATGGCTGGGTTGTAAAGTCTTTAAAGTCCATGGCTGGGTTGTAGAACCTCTTGTCATGTATAGGCTTTAGGATATTAATTAATTCAATTAATCTGTCATAAGCAAAAAGCAAAGACAGTTATTTTACATTCATTTTCGAAGAACTGACCTGAAATGAGAGGTCATGTACTGAACTGCACTTGCATAGTGTTACATAACAGGCTTGAAAGGTGCAATGGTGCCGGGGTGTTACCTATCCACAGTGTCAGGGTGGGTCATGGGTCACACTACTGAAGTTGTACTGTGGTTTACCCTGAAAGCACATGTGTTCAGGCACGGGTCTGCAGTACAATGACCGGCCTGTCACCCTGAACGCTATATGCCCTGCAGATGTGTAGGGGAATCTGCCTCAGGGAGCAAAATCAAACAAAACAAAAAAAAGAGAGCAAGGGCTCTTTAGATCGTATCCTTGGGGTTTCTTAAACCCTTCCATGTCTCCCAATTATCATTTTTTTAAATTAGCAGTGGCCAATTACTTCCAGTTCTGTGGACAGACTGAACCTCTTCCATGAGGAAAACTAAACAGTGCACTGGTAAATCAAACCATGCGCATCCACAGTTATCTCCAGCACATGTGGAGGCCATCAATAATGCTGTTGTTAGTTTAAGTGCTGAAAAGAACGCGTGCACACATGAACACAAGAGCACGTATAAACTCAGGGAAATGAAGTTTCTTTGGGAAATTACGTTAGCCCATGAACAATTTCATTTTCTAGCCTTCACTCTTCAGAAGTCAAACTGCCAAAAAGAGTTATGTGGAGGGGTATCAAAGAAAGGCCATAGAAAGCGTTTCCCTCCAGAGCCTTTTAATTGAAGTTAATGTGAATAAAATGCACAAATGTGAAGAATGTCCGTCCATCCATCTTTGATCTCAGCCTCTTATCCTTAACCAGGGTAGCAGAGGTTAATCACAGCAGTCAGTGTTGGGAATATGTAGTAGGAATACAGACAGTTCACTTTTCATTTTGAAAATTAGGCATAATAATAAAAAAAAACATTTTCAAAACAACAAAATTATATGAAAACAAAAAATATGAAACCATTAAAAAGAAAACTATACTGGAACATGCAGGAAGAAATGCCCCATTTTTAAGAAATTTGACTGAAGAGATCTTTAAGGAGTTCCCTCAAATCTAATCTAAATTGGATCAGTCCTGGTGGAGCCATGGCCCAAGACCACACACATTTTGGAACTGTCAAAAAGAAACTGTCAGAACATTGGCAAAATATACAAAAAAGATATACAACTGCCTGAAGCAACCTGTCAACCAATAACAGCAAAATCAAGTCATAGTGCAAATGTTTTATTATTTGTGTACCATCATAAAGAATATGTTGTATACCACATATAAATATAGGATATCAGTACAAGTTTGTCAAAATTGACCTCTCCATATTTAAAGTACTAGAGTTGTACACAGACTAATTTAAAACCCTTTGGACAGAACTGCACAATGTGAAATTGCCACGTGAGTACATGCTGCTGAAACATGATTTAAACAGAATGACATGTGTGTGTGTCTCCCAGTTACTGCTGTTCACAGAAAATCAAAAAGTATGAGGGGAAGTGTCAACATCAAAGTAGGAAAATGTGGACAAATTCCTATCACCGCACCCAATAACTACCATCAGGAACTTCTCTGGCACTCTTCTAAAGACTCCTTTGTCCATGAGCTGAAAGACAGCATTGTTGAGGAAGAAGAAATGAGGAGAGAAGAGAGCTGGTTGTGAAGAGAAGTGGCAGAGCAGGCGTGTGAAACTCAACACGAACTCTCCGCAGCAGAGCATGCTTTAACCAAAATACCATTCAAAAAAATCTATTGAAAAGGAAGGATGTAAGTTTCTAGAAAAGCCATTAATTTGGTCTTAACCAAGATTTGACAAACAAAGCTTCTTCTCTCTTAAGTTCTCTTTTTCCTCCATTTCCAACTTCTAATCATCCTGTGGGTGTAAAGCATCTGTGGTTCCCAGCAATGTTCACCCAGGAAGCTTCATCAGTGACCAGGCTAATTTTTTTCCTCCAGGTCTCAGAGCTTGTATTGCTGCATGCCATTCGGCCCAGAAGACGATCCGTGAGGGGATTTGTGGTTTTGTGGGTTCGGGGTGGAAAAAACAACTGTGTATTGAAGCCTGGAGTGTTTTCCTCTCTTTCCCCTCCTCTGATCTGACACATGTCATGGGCTGTGATAGAGGAAGGGGAGGGGTTGCTGCTTGCTGGCCAGTTTTTAGACTTCACCATCATGACACTGAAGCCATTACTGAACACTTCATCATCAAGCATGGAAACTGTCTGAAAAGCAAGTTAATGCAATGTCAAATGCTTTGCTTCAGAGACCAAAGAGCTATATTTTGAAACCTCACAAACCTTTGTGTTTCCTCAAAACACATGTTGAGATTTTGCTTAATTAAATTTCAATTAGTTATAATTGTCGAAGGCAAATGTCCCATAACAATAAGGGTTTATTCTCAGAAAAAAATTTTATAAATTTGAATCTAGCTACTGGAAATGAAAGATTCTAGGTTTTCTTAGGAAAAAGAAACATTTTTAGCATTAGAGATTTTTTTCCTCTGAGGTGAAATCCAAACCATTATACATTGGGTCAATTCCTAGCCAAACTCAAAAAAAATGTGCTCTTGAATTTTTTATTTACATCACATTATAACAAAAATACTTCATTACTGTCTTTTTGAGGTTAAACCTCAATGTGTAATTTGTAATTCTGGGTTGTGTGTTATATAAGTTGTGTGTTCCATTTTGAGTCTAACAAGTGCTCATTCAAGTACACATTTCACAGAAAGGCATTATCTATAAACATGCAATTACAAAGTAATGCTCATATCTGAGCAGTCTGAACTCAAAAACGTTTAACAGAATAAGTAAAAGAGCCAAATGGATCCTATAAAACAGGGCATTTTGGATATTATGTTTGTATATGTTGTTTGTATTTTTGGAGCAATGCATATCTGACTTTCATAGAGCAGAAAACTGCCTGTAGCAATAGCCATTCGAAATCAGTTAGGCCTGGAAATAACCATCTTACCAGTAGTTAATATGCTTTGGTATTGCATAAATGCTTGGACAGTTCAGTAAATGAGGGGTAACCTCACAAGACAAGTTCTGTTCAAAAACTTCTGGGGTGTTTTTCATGGCTGGTTCTGTTCTTGGAGGATCATTACTTATGAAAACACATCCTTCCAGGAAACTGTGCATTTCACAGGAACAACAGGAGAGTCAAAAAGACAATGAGATATTGTTGAACAAATTTAGCATATGTTTCCATGCATGAAGGACCAGAAAAATAGCAGAACGTGTTTCTTCCCAAGCATTTAATAATAAACTATGCCCTATACTACACTGTTCAGACAAAAACACAGTAAGAACTAAACGCATTCTTTTGAAATTTTGAGTAATTGTAAAACCTTTAATTATTGAAAGCCATTGTTGTTAGCAGTGAGTAAAGCAAGACACAAGTACTAATCTTCAAAAAAGAAGAGAACTATGTAGATTAGTCAGTCTTCTGTTGGATGTAATGGGAGGATTCTTCGTTGAGAGACCTGCAGTGTTTCTCCTGTAAGTCATACGCAGAGAGTAAAGACACAGAGAGACAGACCACAGAGGAGACATTTTGCCTGACAAGACAACTTCATGGATGATTGCTATGCTGCCAGTGAGCCCAATTCAGACACTGGATACAATTCTGTTCATCCACAAAGCCACAATAATTACATTTTCAGTGCATAACATTGAAATCTTACTTGTGGTTGTAAACAAGAATTC
>JBBMFX010000007.1:15405569-15417653 GCA_037832545.1 Rhabdalestes septentrionalis
GGGGGGTATCCTGAGAGTATGAGAGGGGGCTTAAGGAGCAAATCCTATTAAAGCCCTACTCCATGTGACAAACAGATCCTGAGCTCAATACAGGCCCCTGGCTGAGATTGGCATTTCTCTTGGATTTCCCTGGGGCTGTCCCACAACCCCTCATGAGCCAGCGCTCATCCAATGAAGGATGTCCTGAGAGATAACCTGAAAGTATCTACTTTTAAGCCTAACACAAGAGACAGATGATGGTCTGATTCTGCACCAAACTGGTCAGCTATCTGTCAATTATACATGAATTTGCAGCAAAATTACTGCCATTACTCAGTATGGACAGCAGTGAGTTTCGTTTTTCAGATACTGGACAACGACTACTGAAATAAGAATAGTCATTACTCATGTTCATTGATGTAGAGTTCTGACAGCTCATGCCACGCTTCCTGATCTCCCACAAACCTGCAAGACAAAGCGGCAGTTAGGTTCTCCCACTGACAAAAGAGGGGTTAAGGAAAGGCTCAGGGGGCAGCTCAATCAAATGCAAAGCCTCTTTTAATTAAAAAGTGGAGGGGAAGAGGAGGAGAAAATGGGGCCCAAATCCTCTTGTAAAACACTCACTGCTCCAGATACTCATTCAGCTCGCGGATGGCCTCACTGCCCTTGCCTTGCGCTCTGAGAATGGAGATCTTGCGCTTCCTCACCGCCTGTGGATTGACACCAACATAGGATTAGGTTTCTGAAGTCTCAAGTGTTTGAACAGAAGAGAAAAAGGGAAAGAAAGAGAGGATGTGTAAATGATCAGGGTGCTGAGGAACTTGTTGGAATCCAAGCTTCCATTTGCTATTAAAGACACACCTGAAACCAAACTACAATCGTTTTAGTTAAGTGTGACAATCCAAGAATGGGTGGCATATAGTCTATACCGATACAGTCATTGATATAACACAGAGATTTTAAAAAATCAATTTCAATAGAAAAAAATTTGATAATTACAATGAATACAACTTGCTGAATGTTTTACATTTTTTTTAACAATCCATTTCGTTTCTGGAAGCACAGCTCCATTTGGAGAAGTTAAAGAGAAAAAGACATTCCAACCATCATTTGGTTTGCAAGTTGGAGTGCCAGCACCAATTCAATGCAAAAGTTACCCTGACAATGCAGTACAATTGGAAAACTTTCCTTGGTGGAACTGTATTCTTTTCACCCAGTCATACAAAAAGATGTCAAGGTATTTCAACAAATGACTATTGCATAAGAAGTCTCCTACCCCATACTAAGAAACACCCTTCTATTATACACCCCCAAAAAGATTAAGTTTGCCTAAAGGTACATTAGTAACAACAGTGTGCACAAGCCTAAATCATCCTTGTTCATAATTGGTAATGTTTTCAAGAGAAGAGAGCATTCGCAGACTTAGCACATAAATCATTACCCTGCAACTGAAGAGTGGACACAGGTTCTGCACACTTACATGGAGCACATATGTGGTGACTCATCCTGTTTAAGTGGAGAAAATAGCACATTACCCAAAGTCTGGGGCTGCATACATTCATATGGGCTTCTGAGGCCCAGCTTGCAGCAGCCACAAATAACATTTATACTGTTTTGTTTTTTGGGGGGTTTTTTTGTCGACATGACCTTCAGTTGGATTAGAGTCTCATCAATCTGAATCATAAAGCATTATTCCTGCAGCAATTACTTTTCCAGGAGCCCAATTTTTGTTCATGTACTTGCAAGTGCAGGGCAAAGAGCAGCAGCTTTACCCATAGAAGTGTGCAGTGTTGCCACAGAGATTATTTATGGACTGGCATTTGATGGAGTGGGTCTTCCTCACTCCCACACTGCAGACCAAGCCCTGTTGAGCTGGGCATGAGTCACAGCTGAGCAGTCATAAATCTGGAACTGTTCCGACACCATTGCCACTCCAAATCCACTTATCCATCACCCCAGCAGCCACAGCCACTAGCTCCCCTGCCCGCACCAGGCCAATATGTAGTGCTGATGCACAAAAGCACCCGTCACACACTGAGGATGAGAATGTTCAAGAGAGCAATCAGTATTCAAGTCACTTTTATTAAAACACCCTAGCAGAAGTCCAACAATTTGTGTGGCAAAAAATCTGCACTGTTCTTGTAATTGAAACTGGCATTTTAACTTGCCTACTTGCCGATAAAATGATTTATTGAAGTCCCATCGACTGAATAACAGAACTAATCAAAACAATTAAGAAAGCTTTCTTTGGAACAATCATCCTAGTAATTTGGCAAAAATTACACAGTAACAATTTCACTTGTGCACACAACTGGTGTACAGAAGATTGTTGGTTTAGAGCCATCTTAATTACCCATTTCATTTGTATTAAAATGTATAGCATTGTGGCTTTTCCAAATTATCCTCTCGATTATTTAACTGTAATTACCGTACATTTCGGACTATAAGGCGCTACCTTTTCCCCCAAATTTTCCCAAATTTTGAACCCTGCAGCTAATAATGTGGTGCAGCTAATGCATGCTTTTCTTAATGATGCTAAAAATCTTTACCTCGTAATCAGACCTGGCGCCAGACACGGATTTGCAGACGGACCTTTAGGGAGGCACACATTTTATAGGCTCCTTTCAGGTTAATGTTTTATGCGCATCTGTGGCGAGTATTTAGGCTCAAACTCTTGGACCAATCCCGGACGGCACGTATTCCCAGGACGAGCCCCGAGTGAGTCCGAGGGCAAGCACGGCCCCCTAAGCCCCCCATGACGAAGATAAAGAAGATGAAGATGGCGATTAATTACTTTTCCTGGTAGGCTGCACTATATATACCGTGTATATTTTTACCGGCCATTAGGATGTGGAATGTTGTTCCTGCACTGTTCAGTGAATAAGCATAAGCAACATAACTGGTGTGTTCCTGATACATACGGATACTTAAAGGTAGCCTTGTTACAGACACTGTTCGAAAAATAAAACCAATATGTATTTGTTTGTTACCGTAATGTTTAAAAGTAAATAAATCTGTGTAGATAACGTGAGACACATGTGGCTAATAATCTGTTGCGGAGTGTACAAGTACAATTTTGATTTTCTTCTAAAATTAGAGCATGCGGCTTTTAATCAGGTGCGCTCTGTAGTCCGGCATTTACGGTATCCTCTCTTTATTCAGATTTACTTGGACTGAAAAACATTTACATTTTTGTAAACGACATGTAAATGCATGTCCCAAATAATAAATAAATAAAACTAATCTTTGCCCTCCAATCCCAGAAGTAAAGATGTGGGAGAGGCTGACCCTGTCATTGTTGTGATTCCCTCTGTATTAGCACTTTTGAGAGACACTCACACTGAGGACTTGAGTGTTAACAGCAGCTCTGTTTCTACAGGCCACACAAATTACACCACACACACACGCTTAAAATCAAATAAAAAACTCTCTCGACTACTCTCGACCTTTTACCGCCCATCATCTGACTTCACATTCTGAAATTAACAAACATACTTGATATGATATTCCCCTCAAGAAACATGGACTTTTTTTATCCAAAGTGGAAAAAAGAGCAAACTGTACCTGGAAAAACTCATAGAATAAATATCCTTTGCGACAACAGTTGAACCATAAAAAGTGAACTACTTTAAAGCTGAAAAAGGCCTATAGGACATTTTTTTCTCTTCAGAGGACATCTGAAGTAGTCAGATGTAGTCACTGGCAAATCCTACCACAGAAGAAACAGTCCAAAACCAAACTGTGGCTTTGCTATTGAATTCCATGAATGAAAGCACTTAAAATAAATAATTAATAAAACTCACCAAAACCTATACACAGAGCCACAGGTGCAAAGACGCAGAATTAAACAGTACAAAGAATGATATACTAAAATAATACTAAATCTAAACCAGTACCACTGACATGCTAAGCTTGATTTTGTTGGCTGTTTGCTTATAAATACCATCAGATTCTGCACAACAATTGTGTCTAATACTTCAGGAATTCTCATTGACTTCAATTACTTTCACGAGCAATTCCAGTGCAATTACAAACTGAATGGGCTTGAATTCACTAAGCGATTTGTGTCGTCCCCGTCATTAAGCTTTAAAATGGACGACTAAGTAAAGTAACCTTTAAATGTGTTAAAACGTATACATAGCTGTGCATGTAGTGGCATATATGAACAAAGGAGAATTTCCCCAGATCATTGCTGTAGGTACTGGAGCACAATAAATGGTGGAGGGGCTAAGAGTTCTAACATTTTTGGACACCGCCATGGCACAGAAACCTTGAACAATTTTTGTTGATTCAACAATTTTGGTTAATGGGTACCACATCTATTCTACAGCCTATAATTACAACAGCTCAGTTTCCAATCTCAGCTCCGCATGCTAGGATGCCTCACAAGTCCTCACAGTGATCGCCAGTTTTCCGCCATTTTTTTGGCTGGTCCCCTTCTTCTCCCCCGCAATTCCACTGAACATGTTGAGCAAATTGTGTCTAGATAAGCCTCACTCAACTTTCACAGACAGGTAACCTAGATGAGGTCATCCCCTCCCATACCACAACCTCCATCACCCCGTCTGCTGCTCTGCCAAAAAGTGTGGGATTGTAGGGGGAAAAAAAATATGGTCTGGTTGACATCACACCACAGCTTCATTTTGTTCCATCGCCGCCCCCAGGTTTGAGGAGCATACAGGATCTGATGGGAGGAGGCGGATGTTTGGACATCAGGAAAAAGGTTGATACCATCAGAGAGATCTGGGCTGGACCTTGCTTTGTCAGACTGCCTACTGACACGATGTTCCCACAAGTGGGTGAATCCTACTGCATCGGCATAAAAGATACACACTGACTTGTTTCACCACTGACTTTGTAAGGCAAAACAATCAAGGGTCTAAAATGTAAAACTTAACATAAATTATCACCATATGTAGAGTGATGCTAGCACACGGAATTAACTTGCACAACTTTGTGACGCTACAGCTGGGGGGGTGAGAAGTGTTTTATTGTCATTAACATAGCTATTATAATTACTAGAATGCCATTTCTCAATTATGGACCATTTTGTTTATTGATGACATTGTCATGGCGGAGTTCTATTCCTACTACTTACGTTTGGTCGATGGGCAAACGCCTGGCAAGCAAAAATAACACTTTTGAAAATAAATAATAAAAACAACTGACATATAGTAACAAGAACAAATGTTCTCAATTTATAAAACTTGGATAACACTACATTAAATAGGACCTGCAATGCTTCCTTTGCCTTTTTATTGTGGGTGCATTAAATGTGAGGTATGGAACTGACATGCATTACATTTTGGCTGACTTAAAAAAAATAAAAAATAAATTTAAAAAAATTCTAATCTTCTGTAGCAATGCAAAGCCATGAACACACACGGATACTTAATTGCTTTTAAAGAAAAAAAAAAAAGTAACTTTCAAATCAAACAATCTGTCAAACAAACTAATGTGCTCTCCACATCAACTTAACATGACCTTAAAGATTCCAAACCATTTTAAATGTGGATGACATATTAAAGGGCTGTATTTCTTACAAAAGCATGTAGGGTGCACAAAGAACGTCACCCTTTATGCCAAGTTTATGTAAGTTTTTTTTTTTTTTTTTACCAACCATGGTTTACTTGGATAACATTAGAAAATGGGGAAACAAGTTTCTTGAGGAGGTATTTTGATATCATATCTTCTGAATGTTAACAGTGAGGCAAAGATAATTACCAGATTGTAAAAAATAATTTGACCACATTGGTTTAAGGACATTCATTTTGCACTATTATTTTTAACCACCCATTCACACTCTCTTCAATGTGCTTGCAATTTAGCTGTGATCATGGGAATAGAGAGGGTGTCTCGGGTGAAAAGCCTAAAAAACAAACAAAAAGTATCTCTCGTTTTCAAACGGAGAAAGACTGATGGGGCCGCTTTGGTCCAACAGAAACAGATAGTAAAATAAATACTAAGGGTAATGATATAATGAATGCAGGAGGTGATGGAGGACAGGCAGTGAATCTTTTCTAGTAAGACAAGGATGACGATAGGTTGGGGAGTGCAGAAGGAGAGTGGGGAAGGGAGAAAACGAGAGCGAGAGCGAGAGGGGGAAAAAAGGAGAGCCAGGAGACTGCATGAATGCACATGAGGGTTTATTGATTTTGTCAGCAAGGCCTCTGTGTGTCTGAAACAGACAGACAGTTAGGTGTGGAATGAAGTCCAAAGAACAAATGTCTATGCTTCATCTTGCACTTTGCCAGCCCAGAGAAAATGTTTAACATATTTAAGCAAGTCCATATGTCAGAGCAGCACAGGAAACGTGTTGAGCGTCTTCAGAAGAAAGCCAAAACAAATAAGGTCTTAGTTTCTTTTGAAAAGCCATCAAAACATTTATTTTTCTTGCATAGCCACATGTCTGTATGGAATCAATTAACAGCAGGTACAATGTGTTTTGGAGTGATGGCAGGAACGGGTGGCGGTGAAGGACTGGCAAAACACAGAGCAGACTTGGGTGCTGTAAACGATTCAACGGAAAGTCAATATAAATAACCGAATTAAAAGAAAATGTATTACACTGGGCATCTAGAGAGCAAAAAAACAAATCGTGTTCACTAGAGGGAAAGAAGTAGCAAATAAGAACCAACTCATTCTAACACCTTAAGCCATCTGACTTCAAGGGGGATAATAAAGGAAGAATGATAAATCCTAGTCTTTAAAGACACAGCATTTATTGTTGCAGAAGTTGCCCATGACATGTTTGATCCTACCGGGGCAGATAAATCACAATGCACGTGTTTGATTGTAAAGGAGGGTGGGGGAGAAGGAAAGAAAGAACGGAAGAAAGAACATGCAGCCGTGTGGTTTAGAGGACAGAGTTTAACTAAACAAACTCATACCACAGAACTTCAGAGTATTTTTATCACAATGCATTTCAACCACAATGTTATGAAGCCAACTTCACTTCTTCACTTACTGTATTAGTGGGATCATCTTGTAGTATTGAATCATACAACTTGTTGGCATCGTCATACCTTTGAAAGCAAAGAAAGACTGTGTTTCAGGGTCACTGACACTCATTCCAGTCATACATTATCAGTCAGTTGTGAAATTAGGCAAAGCTCAAGGCAATCAACTTGCTGTATATAGGACAGCTTATCACTATGGTTACAGGAGAACACTTGCACAAATCAGTGGTGTATCTAAGGAAGGAAATAAACAGTCATTACTGTAGCGGCTTCAGTAGAAAGTAGTGAGAGCCTTTTAGAAAGTTTTACAATGAAGTGTGCTCACAAATGAATACAAACAACAAAGCCAGGCCTGCGGATCTGCATTTACAATGATTGCATGTGCTTTGATTCACCCCTAAACAAATCACTCTAACCAATTACATAGCGTTTAGGAACTTTTCTCTTGAAAGTTGAGTAAGACCAATATAAAAAACAAAAATGGACATTGGATTTCACAACTGTGACTCTGTCTCATATAAATTCACCCTAAAATTATTTTTTAGAAAGGCATGGTTTTATAAATAGTTAAGTCAAGTGGGTACATTCTACTGCTGTGATAAACACTGATTGCTTAATATTTAAATTTAGAGGAAAATGCCCCTTGGCTACCTTTTTTTGGTACAACATCCACTACGAATTATTCTATACTGAAATTTAAGACACCAGCTAGTGTGTTGTTTTTTTGTGGTACTCACTATGAAGCAGTAGATCCAAACATAGTCATTTTATAATTCACTTACACCACCTATCACATCCGTCCCCTGAAATGTAAAACTACAGCACAAATTATATTCTTTGTTGAATCAGTAGGTAGGCCCATATACAACAATGCAAAAGCTGCTTGGCTATTTAACTAGACAAACTAGTGTTTCAATTTATTTGCTTCTTTACACTTGGGCAGGCAAACTCTGGCTTCATGATCAAAATCTGCTTTTTGCCCACAGCCAGTAACAGAAGTGACTCTGGTTCCTATTATCACTGAACGGCTCCACTTCCACTGCCACTCCTACCCTCACTTCCACTTTATTACTCGACAGCTCTCTGGCACATCTGACATGGCACTAGGCAACCACGCCACCACCATTCTGCTTTATTTATGTAAGATTCAGGCATGTTTTCTGTGTGCGTGCATGTGTGTACGGCTTCATTTAAGCAGCACGTCTGATGGCAATTAGTCCCAAATTTGCAGTTTATTTAATCTCACAGTGCAGGAGCAATCACTCTCAATTATGGCATAAGCGTTAAACAAGCTGATATGGTACACAGACTGAAAACTGAGACTCATGAAACATATTAGCATTATTTTAAATTTTAGGCTTGTTGCTTAAATGGAGAGATGTCCCAGTGGAAACAATAGTTGTAGACATGTGGCCCAGAGATAAAAAGAGCCCAAGCAAGAGAAAGAAAGAGGGGAAAAAAACAGGGACCTCCAGAATAATGGTGGTAGCCACCACTTCCTTCCTGGGAATTCCGAACTCAGGCAAAAGAGCCACAGGACGACTGAGCGCTCAAACTATCTTTCTCTCTCCCACTTAGCCAGAGGAATGGTGGCTTACAAAATAAACAGCTCCACATCCCACTCATCCTGCTACTTACGATCTGCTTACAGATCACAGCACCCCCACCACACACACAAGGCCAGGTTGCTAAAGTTGGTGCTGGTGTGAGCCTTACCTCTCCAGAGCCTCTAGCCGCATGCCCGCTAATCGCTTCACTCTGTGACTATCTGGAAACTGCCTCTTCAGCTCTTGTAGACAGCTCTGAACAACATACAAAAACATTTATGTATAAATACATTTAATTGTGATATAATATATGTGCACCAAGGCTGAAACTGTAAATACAATTTAAAAAGAACCTCTTTTTTTTATCAGCGCAGTCAATCTTTCTATTCAGCAAGTGCTCTTTGTCCTGAGTTACATCACTCGGCATGCTATTTTACATTATTTAAGGGCAATAAAAATATAAGTCTTTCAACTTTAAAAGACCTATTCCAGAATGCATGAACTGGCTAGTCTGACACAGCAATATTACACTGCTGACCATAAAGAGAAATTGAGTAACTTTCCAGTTTGTGGGTTCCATGATAAACAGGTCAGCAGTACAGCTGTGAGAGACAATGTGAAAAATTGCAACTGACGTGGTTGAGAACTTAGCGTGCTGGGCTGTGGGCACCCACAATTCCACACCGGCTACTATAAAAAGGAGAAACAGGATGCTACTTTTACCAGCTTTTTCCTCTTCCATGCAGAACGGTTCCTTGTTTTTTTTAAATATATATATACAGACACATGACTTGGGTGACGAATGGTTATCGTCAATTCTAAATGTTTTCCTGGTGAAAATGAAAAGTTTGCTCTGTGGCTCAGCCCAATTGACCCATCATAGTCTCTGTGTTTTTCCCTCCACTTTTTTTGGCTACTGTTAAGATTCTGAGTAAGTGTTTCAGTTGAAGACTCTCCTTTTTCTTTTCGTCTCCCCAAGAAACACTCAAAGAGTCAGAGCTAAAGGAAAGATAAATTATTCTGAATGTCTAAGAGCTTGTGAAAAGAATGACTGCATTTATATGTATAATCCCATAACTCTTGTGCTTCAGAAGTCATTTTTTATAGTCCTGAGATTAATCTTCAGCAAATTGTTTTTCCAAAGTACAGACCGAGTGATGTTTTCTGGCTGAATAAAAATCATTTTACATTTGGCAAGCAGGGTGACAAAGCAACACGGCTCGAGCGGATAAGAGAGGAAGAGGGACTGTGAAAACCTCACCCAGGCCAAATCATCCCGACTACAGTCCAGTGCTGCGATCATCACTTGCTCGTAAATTATCCAAACTAGGAGAGAAAACAAAACGACACCGAAAAAAGTTTAGAAGCACAAATATTACACAATATAGTATACAATGGATTATACAATGTCAATATCCCAAAATTATTGGGTTATTGGGATGTTATCAAATAACAAAGGAATAAATTAGCATGATCATATGATTTACTACTTAAAGTAAATAAATAAAAACAAAAAAACTATAAAACATTTCACAGTTCTCCTCAGTGTGTAAATAAAAACACATTTTAGAAGCATCTTCAGCTCCATTTAGTATGGTTCTGGCCAACTACTTCCCTTTAGTGTTTTTAACCTTCCCACTCATGTTTTACATGTTCTACATGTTCTGTACAAATATTTTCACTGTTTGCTGTAGCTAATAGTTGCAGAAAATCGCCACACATTACCCCCTTAACGTTGTATCTGTTTTACAGATCAATTTACAAATCAAAACCCTTCTTTGTTCTTAAATGTTTTTTTTGAAGAGTGCAAAAGAAGACAGTACAAAACAGAACCTGCAAAAGTTCTGTAACGCAACAAAGTGAAATGTAGTCACAATGCATATTTGCAACAAAAAGACTCGCTTTCTGTAAGTACCCACTGCAACACATATACAAAACTATGATGTGGATCCTGAGCATTGATGAACAGAGTAACAAATTATACAGAGTAACTGTTAACTACTAAGTGCACCTTTATGGTAGATGGAGCGGATAAACGGACAATGGATGCAGATTCAATGTAGATGTACCTGCTAAAGTGGTTTTCTATGGATGCATTTTGGAAAAATTACATTTGAACATCATTTTATTTGTAATAAAAAACATGCAAGACATTTTAAAGGAGTGGGTCCCATTCACAAATCATAAAAACACATTCCCTCAGGTGCCAACAAAGTGCTAATAAAGTCAAATGCCAAGCAATGCTTTTGCTCCAACCATTTCATTTAAACATTAAAAGACACTGATTAACAGGACTGGCTAATGTACACTATTAATGAAATTAATTCAGGGTGATTGTCAGATAGGGTATATTTCATCTGTTGATACTTGTTCCTTGGAAACAAAACAAGAAAATTGAAAGAAGAAACAATATGCCCAAACAAGCATATTCCTGTAGTCCTTTCAAGCTGTTTATGATTCCAAGTCGTGCTTTGATAATTACCATCTTGTTTCACAGCCAATTTAAGAGCTGGTTTCAATAAAACCAGGCGGTGTTAAGTGTTTACCCTTCACCGTAAAGACTGTATGAATCATAATGACCGTGGCAGCCAAAAAGAAAAAAAAGGCAAGCCAGCAGCCAAAAAAGTGGCAATAAAGTGCAACTCATCTCATCATGCAGCCTTTTCTTAATATCGTAGTGTATTTTGTGGCCTTGGCGTAGTAAACCCATTCCCTAACGGAACGGAACAAAAGGGACTTGTAGTAAGATTTTAGTGATCAATTCATAAAATGGTTTTATGTTTTACAGAGAAAACTTGATTAGATGAAAGGTGCTAATGTCTGATAGCAGATGTGGCTTGAAAATTATGTAAATATTACAATACAAATGCACAATCTTTAATTTTGATGTTGACCTTTATTCACGATTTACTGCTCATTCGCTGGGACAAATAGAATCAAGTACCTTTTCAAATTTTAAGCAGTCTGAACAATGACAGTAAAAGCAGTTTTTGGCAACTGAAAAAAAGCAGACTGACTGATCAATGTTCCTTAGCATCAACAAAAAATGAATCATCTTCACAGCCACACCACACTCTAATGCGCATTTTGGGTGGGTTCTGAAATGCTGTTTTGTTTTAAATAACAACTCCCCTGCCGAGTCCACCAACATTGTGATTCAAAGATGAGAAAGTCTTCACACTTTGGACACTGTTGTCAGACTACAAAAAATTGAAAACTTGGGAGAATTTATAGGGATTCATGTCCATAAGATGTATATGGACTAGGGCTGCCCCCGACTAAAGATATTCCTAGTCGACAAACATTCCCGTATTTTAGCGATTAGTCGAATAATCATTCATTTATGATATTAATATAATAACTTGCGTCTATACAAGGAAAGGTACAGTCCAATGGTGCTTTTTCACTGCCTGGTACCGGCTCAGCACGGTTCGGCTCGCTTTTTTGCTTTTCCATTTCTGGTACCCAGTGCTATTCTTGTGGGTGGTTTTACACTGACTGGTACCAGCTCGGCTCGGCAAAAAGAGCTGCGTCTCAGTCGCTATGCAACCAGTTGTGCCGCTCGAGCTGCGTCTCGGTCGCTACGCAAGTTGTGTAGC
>JBBMFX010000007.1:15436729-15473227 GCA_037832545.1 Rhabdalestes septentrionalis
CCAGATACTGACCGGTTCTGAGTCCCCAGACCCACAATAAAGCAAAAAACTGCACATTCCAGGGTGGCCTTTTATTGTGGGCAGTATAATATTGTGTATCTGGAATGAATTTTAGATCTTTAAGTCCATCTCATGAAAAGTCAAAGCAGGAACAAAGGTGTTGCGTTTATATTTTTGTTGAGTGTAGTTTATTCCAGCTTGTAGGGCACTGAGACGGGACAAATTTAGGGCCGCTGCGTAAAATTATAGCAAGTGTAAATTATTTGTAACAGAATTAACATGCATTCTTCTCCAACCCATGCAGTGCTTCTTTTGCTGTTAATTTCATGTCTGTTCACTTCTAGCCAATTTGTTGACATCTTACTCATACAAACCTTTGGCTGTGTCCCAAACCATTTACTACTGGATGAAATTGTAGGTAAATTAGTACACCACCAATAAAGTAAGGCTGCATTCAGGAGTATAAGAATGAAAGTATGTTGTTTGGGATGCGCTCTTTGTCTTTGTCATTCCTTCTGAGCTAGTTTCTTTTTCCATTAGTTTTCTGAAAACTGGCCCACCAGCCCTCAAAGGTCCTGTACTTATAATAAGGAAAAATCCTTATAATTGTTAAATTGTGCAAATTGCCACCAAATCACATTTGAAACTAGGGATTCTACTGCTAAATATGAATCTGTTACAATTCTCTTAAATTTAACTTTAAAGTCAGTGGAATTATATTAATTGGGACTCCCAACATATGTAAGTCTGGTAATTTGTGGCCTTGCATACCATCGTCAAAGGGTGTTGTGCTTATGATTACATTTTTTATATGATTCCAGAAAACTGTAAAAAAAAAATATGCATATGTTATAATTCAGAATCAACCGTTTTGGTTTGACATTTTGAAGAGTTCAGTGTTTAAGTCTAGTTACACTGTTTTTAAATCACCACTAGTACGTAATATCGTTATCTGCTACTTTTCAGAACAGATTATGGTTTGGGATCAAGTTCTGCCTTTTGGTTGAAGATGTGCCAAAACTAATTGCAAGTGGATTGATTTAAGTGTTGTAGATGGGGTTTGCAGTCAAAGCACGTGTGCATGCTGGATGGGAATTACCCTGTGAGTTGGTCAGCATAATGAGCAAAATGCTACTAGATCCTGCGGTATTAAGGCTATGCTTTTGGTGCTGACTTTGCTGTAATTAAAATAGTTTGGTTAAACTCAGTGTTTATACTTCACGTAGTTCCTTGGCAGGATGTTCTTTGGTTTATCAAAGTTCTGTCCATTCTGCAAACTCAATTTTAAGGCTTAATAGCATGTTTGTTTATTAAGGACTGTCCTAATGACCAAAACCACTTAAAAAAAAAAAAAGCACTGTCAATAAGGTCTTGTCCTTAAATATGGCATTAGTTTCCTGTATTGCAAATTTTAGGCTTCAAATAAAATGTTAGTGTAGTGGGCTTATAAATCAGTACAGTACTGTTCTTGGCTCGCTGTTGCAAATTCAGTTTAAACCCCAGAGGCAGACATATTAATTGCTTGTATAGTTGTCATTTCAGTCGCCCCCTAAAGAAACGATATTGTTTCTTTTTCTGTTTTAGAATGAATTGGGCTTGAGCCTAATCATTGAGCATTTGCCAGTACAATAAATGTGTCATTTGCAAGCCTTTAACAGCCAGGAGTTTAACTCAGATTTGTTTCTGCATCGTTTAAAATATTTTTTATGTCATTCATCTTTCATACAGCCATTTCTGAATTAAAACAAAAAACTGACGATGAATGGATTTTTAACCAGTGCTTAGTTATGTGTAAGTCTTTTGATAGGCCTAAACCTTTCTGTGCATACTGCAAACTCCTTTAACTCAGCTTTCAGGAAGCATGGTCTTGAAGCTGTCTTCTGTCATGTTCATTTATTGTAGTGTGTAAAAGCTCTGTTTGTAAATAGCTTTTTTGAAGACCGGCAGGTTTGTTTAGAGATGCTTCTTGTTTTCTGGGGTTGGAGGGGGAGACATTCAGCAGTGGGCCAGTTTTGTCCGTGCCCATCTGTAACGTGATGCGGTCACTTATTTAGTACTGCTTTTCGTCATGTGTGCAACACAAGCAGGGGTTCATTCTGTCTCCGTTTGAGTCTGATACAATGAGTCACTTTGTTTCCATAGGCCTGTATTTTCTCAGGAAATCATAGAGAATGGAGGACTGCAGACTGCCTTTTAGCTTCATGTGAGGGACCTCGGTAGGTGGTAGATCTTCTAGGCATGAAAACCGGTTCTCTCTTTGTTTCGCCAAAACACATTTATCACAGTAGAGGATTAAGCTGTGGCTTAAGAAGTGGGTGCATTTTAATTAAGCAACTCGGATGCTTGTCTGCTCTGCTCCTAATTAACGAGCGTCTTTGAAGTTTACTTGTTCGATCTGAATATTTAGGGTTTCAAGGGACATTTTTTGGTGTCTGGTGCTTCAAGTCGAAACGCAACCAGGAAATGTGGAACGAGAATTTTTTTGTTCCTGTGAATAATAGTGGCTTTATTCTGTAAGTTTGTGCTTCGTCTCTGCTCTGAGACGAGCAAAAAGCGTTTTAGCAGGTGACTGTTAGAAGTGTGTTGATTCCTCTTGGTTGCATTCATGAAACCAGAATGACTGGATGTAGGAGGGAATGATTGTGGGTGTTAAACTGTTGAGGACTGAGTGTTCCCACCTACGGAACTCAGCGGCAGCACCTTCACCTCCACAGGGAGGCTGCTGCAGTCTGCTCAGGATTGGTGCCCAGGGAGGAGCTGGCTTAGTGTAGGTCTATGCTGCTACACCGCACCCCCCCAAGCACACACACTTGCACGCAAAGATATGAGGTTGTAAACAAGAGCACATAGAGTGAGCCATTATGATTGTGACTGTAAAGAAATTCGGGGTGTTTAAACGATGCTCACAGTTTGGGGGGCTCTCATAAACGACCATTAAGGGTGATTGTTCTCCACCCAGAATTTCAGCATCTGTTGGATGACAGTATAATGGCACAGAAGCAGTGCAATAGGAGAACGCCTTTATAAACAGCCTTTGAAGCTCCCCTCAAATAAAATAAACTTGCAACCTCCTCTTTCTGTCTGGGGTGTTCAGAGACCGCTTCGTTTGCTGGTTCTTTAGAGGTTGGCCACATTTTTGGGTTTGGGGCTGGTGGTGCAGAAAGCATGATTGTACGGCCCCCCGTAACCATTTATCTGTCCTAAGTCACAGCTTTTCGAATAATGTACAATGGGTCTAAAACAGAGAAGGTTTTTGAGTGAGAGCTCATTGTTCTTTACAATTCAAATAAAACCAATTTAAAAACATCTCTTATTTGTTCTTTTAACAGCAAACATGTATGTTTACATCCCCAACTGGTGCTGCAAGAACATGTAGAAACTGTCAAAGAAGAAAGCCCTCTTACCACAAAGTTTTTATTTTTATTTTCCAGGGACGGGCGTATGCTGTTTGACTATCTGGCCGACAAACATGGTGTAAGTAAATCTACTGTCTCCTCCACTGTTTTGAGGAGTTCTCATGACTTCTTGGTGAACTCAGCCTTGTTTTGGGGGGCCAATGGGAGGGGCGGCCCTGAGCATGGAGACGTTAAATGACTTCCCAAAACCTTAACTCATTTTCAGGGTTTTTATGGCTTGCAGAAATTTCTGCGGACATTTACATTCTGTGGTGAATTGTTAAGAATAAACTGAACAGCTCGAGACCCGTGGGTCTGGCCGCAAAAATGCTTGGGGATTCTATATTTGACGTGACGGCACTCCCCTCCAACCCCGACATCCCACTGACCTGGGGCCTGTCCTCAGTGCACCTCAATTCACAGGCCCTGGTACTTTTTACTGCATTCACACAAAGGTCATTCATATTAACAGCCTTCAAAAGGCTCACCAACCCCCACATGCCCTACAGCATTTCCACACTTCACACTGGCCAACAGCTCAGTGCATCCCCTCATACTGGCACTGGTCTTTTTTGCTAGAATTGTAATAAACTTTACTCGACCTTTTCCGAAACCTGTTTAGAAAATTCTGAAAATCAGTCTTGTCAACAGTATGCAGTACAATGCAACAAGGTCACACAGTAAACACATTAATAGCATGATACACTAGCTGTAAATTTGTTTGAGTGCTCCATCCATTTAACCTTTTTTTTTGCAGTTCCGCCAGGAGTATTTGGATACTCTGTACAGATATGCCAAGTTCCAGTATGAGTGTGGAAACTATTCCGGTGCAGCAGAGTACCTCTACTTCTTCAGGGTTCTGGTAGGATGCTAATCATATTTTCAGCTTTATTGAAGTAGATTGATCTCATTATTTGAGTATCATGTGTTTCTTGTGGTGTGGTGTATTTTGGCAAAATGTATGACCTTAAGTTAGCTGACTCCCCCCCCTTTACATTTGTTAAAGTGTGAGTAATCATATTTTCTGTGATCTGCTTCATTGCCATGTTGTGTCCTAAAGCGCATATGTCTGGCTCCATTGTCCGTTACTTACTGCCAATGCTCATGATCCAGCCAGGTGCATTTGAAATCCAGGAATTCACTTTTATTCATAGCAGTAGAACATACTATTTTTCAGCCATACTCAAGTGCTTTGTACAGGTGTGTGTGCACAGCATGATTGTTGATCTAAAATATTTATGCATATGATGTAAAAACATGAACTATCCCATAAAATAATAATTGCATTTAGTGAGGCGACATTATAATGTAAATAAGATTTCCAAGCAGGTATACTGTTAGCTATGCTCTGTGTCATACATTGAAATACTGAACAAGCAATATTTATCTTAATATTGGATTAGGTTTACAATATGAAATTGCAATGCTTGAAGAGCAAAAGGTCACAGGCACATTTTTGCAGGTGACTGAGAATGACAATGCAGGAACTGATCAGACTATCTTTCGGTTGACATCTAGATGGACTGGATATTATGTTAGTGTTGCATTACATAAAGCCCTCATAAAAAATTGAGGTGGATAAAACCATCATCACAGAGCTGGGAGAAAGAGTGATATGGTTAGATTAGTTATTTTTCATTAAATTCTCAACAATAGCATGTGTGGTGTGTATGTGAAAACTATGCTACCTTGGTTCTCAACCTGTACAACCTTTACTGTGGCACAAGAGCTCACTGAGTGAAGTATGAGAACTAGGTCTGAGATCTTCCCAGAGCTATGTTTCTTCTACACAGTCTCAGGTATGGAGCTACATAGTGTCCAGCATTAACAGATGTTGACTGAATGTCGAAACACACTTTGGCAGAAGAGTAAGAAGTTGTGAGGGATTACTTCTCTTTTTTAACAGTTCTTTGTCTAATGGACAGATAGTTTTGTTTTGATGGATAGTTCCTTTTGGGTGTTAATGAAGAAAGCACATTATTCCCCTAGTGGAAAAAAATCTTAATATTGTGCCGTTTCAGCACTGGACAGTGCCAAGTGGCTTTAGTTATGAGTATTAAGCATGCACTTAGAGCTGTTTTTATGAATTAAGGCAATGATGAGTGGAGTCTCTAGCGGTTAGAAGTACTGAAAAGCAGCAGTGTTGTAATTCTTATCATCCATTGTTGAATCTGTTTTGCCGGCATACTTTATTTTCTGAGCAGCTTTTGTAATGTGATGAGACTTAAAGTGCTAGGTCTGTAATTGCTTGTGAAAAGTGAAGGTTATGGCCTGTTAACTTCCCTGCATGTCTTTGGTGTTAAAAGAGCTTGTTCCTGGACTTTGGCAGGAGTTTTTATTGGTCCAAAAACTCAGTGGCAGACTTAATAATCTTACTTCAGTCGTCTTACTGGCAGAGCTGCTGTCTGTAGACTGTTGATGGGGAGTTTGTGGCCGGATCGCACATCTTAGGGATTCCCTAGCTTTGCAGCATTATAATGTATTGTGTGTTCCAGTAGATCTCCAGGCATCAGAAAAGTATGCTAATCAGATGATGACATTACTTTGTGTCCTCTCCAGCTGTTTTGTGTATTTTATTAACTTTTCTTTCACATTTCATTGTGTGGGATGTTTTTTTTTTTACCTTGAAAAACACTGGAGTAACATGCCAACACTTGCTTTTTCCTACCATCCCATAATGTCAAAAAATACCCTGGTACTTTGAGGATTCCTCCTTTTTATTTATTTATTTATGTGTGTATACATATATATTTTTTTGTTGTTGTTTTTGGTCTGGTGAAAGGCAGAGGTGCACCAAAGGCTTTGGATTAAATAATTTTCACCAGTGGAATACTTTAGAAATCAGATAATACCAAAGTAGGTTTGCGGGGGAAGATAATTGCAGTTCACTGAGAGTACTGGCAGTATCCACGTTACACATGCGTACTTCTTATTTCCTCTATAAACAAAGAGCTCATTGCTCGGGCTCTGGTGTTTGTGGCTTTTCTCCCACTGCCTGCAGAAATGAGTGAAAGATGAACTTGCGCGCGAGAGTGGCCGAAGTGCAGGGCTCCATGCGATGCTGTCTGGCTTGCAGGAGGGAGAAGGGGGTGTATGTGGAAGGCTGAGAGAAAGCCTGGGAATAGACAGACTCTGACCTGCTTCTGCGTCCCCTCCCTCCTGCTCCTTTCCCCGAGGCCACACTGTGAGGAGGTAATGCTGAAGAGAGGTACCCATTGTCAGCACTGCCCTGGGCTGGGAGTATGCTAGAGGCTCAATGCCTGGCTGAGTTATCAGACTACCCTGGTGCTGAGTGTTTCTCACAAAACCATTTAGCCTGCATTCTCACATGTAATGTCCTCATTATTCTTACTGTCAGACAGACTTGCGCTTAGGGATGATTCATTAGTGCCGGACTGTAGAAAATGCCCTTATGTGGTGAGCAAAGTCAAACGCTCAGTAATATATCATGAGCTTTGTTTTAACATTAATTTGTCGTCGATTTTTTAAGGAAAAGTTGCAAGTCAGGCATTTAACATCTGCTTTACTTTTTCTTTTTTGAATGCCTCCTTGTTTGCTGAATTAAAATATTTGCTGTTTTGTTCACGCTGTTTGGTTGTTTGTTTGCCTGTATACCCATGGGCTTTGCGGCAGCAGAAGGCTTTTTCTGGTCTGGCCAGTCAAGCGTTCGACTATAGCTTACAGCTGCAGAAACTTTGCGTTCATTTATATACGGGATCTGTACATGATATAGGAAAAAATCTTTAGGCTGACTTTAAAAACCTAGGCCTGCCAGTGAACAACATGCAAACTTTTATAACAATCTGACACAGATAAATTGAGGCAAACATAAAAAATGTCAAAACCTGCAATAAATGGCCAATTTGCTGACTCACTTGTGATTAAACAAACATTAGAGCAGCATGCGTCTCCCATTTCTAGTAATTCAGTTGCAGATTGTAGTAAACCAGAAATACGCTGTAATTTAAATCATGCACTTAAGCACCTTTTGCAGTGGAAACCCAATACTCAAACTCTCTCGAAGCCCTTCTCCATCATGTGAAACCCTTATGCCCGACCCGCTGGTTCTGTCTTGAGGCTACGAGTGGATTGGCATGGTCCACAATAACATACATCCTCTGTAAACATGCTGTCAGACTTTTTTTTTTTTTTTAGATTGATTTTTGGAATGGTGATACAAAGCCTCTCATTTCATTCATGCAGAAAGAAGTTGGAGACATGATGAGAGAAACTCTTCGTTTCTAAAGAGCTTGAAAAATGGCGTAATGTTCCATTTTACACACATCAAACACTTTAAGTAGATGAGACCCCTATACAGATTAGCCAGAATTGTTTATGGCACTGTAGCTTAGTGTAAATAACCACAGATTGCTCTAAAGCTCTGACTTTGCATTCTTCCCAAACAGCATGATTTTGAACCTTTAAATTGTTGATCTTCATCTGCAATTGTTGAACAAAAGAATGGAGGAAAACTGGATTTAATCTCAGACTCTCTCTCCCTGAATACCTGCCTTAACTCCCTTGCCCCAAATACTCCTTTGTTTTTTCCTCCCTCGTTTGCGCTGGACCTCCCCTCTCCTCAGACGGACCCTAGCATGGGATATGGGAGAGGTTAGGCTCCAGAACTCATTTAACGTGGGAAACACAGTCATTTAACGGAGGAAGCCAGGCTTGCAAAATCCAGACCTGAGGTCTTGTTACAGTGCAGGCTCGGTGCGAAAAGAGCAACTTATTCATATCATCTGTTAATGCAGGGATTGGATGTTGAGAATAAAGATTGAGTGTCCCGTCGGATCTCCAGCACAGTAAATTTATTGTTGCTGGTCAGTCAGTGAAAATGTGCCCGTTTGGGGAAGCAGTGGAAACTTAAGGTAACTGATGGAAAAACCCAGGTATTGAAACTATTCTTGCATGGCCAATGCTGAAAGCCAGGCAGTGTGCAGAAAGCTGCCATAATGACATGGAGTTTTGCCAAACGTAGCAGGCAAGGACCTCCAGGAAAATAAGAGGGGGAAAAAAACACTTAGAAATGAAACGTTGACCTTTATATTGGCAACTTAGCTACCCCTACCCCCAACTTCCTCTATGCTGAGTTTTTTTTCTTTGGAAGTAATTTTGACCTCTCCAGTGTTTTTGTCTATAAGTGTTTTGATGCCTGTCAAATCTAGTATGTTTGTGCACAATGCAGTCATTTCTTTCTCTTGTATTTTTTTTATGCTGTGACCTAACACCATTTTTTTGTTGGGCTCTTGCTGGTTTGCCAGTGCTCATTTGGCTTTGTAATTTAGAAGGTGTGCTTAAATATCTGGAGGCAGTTTGGTCTTTGTGGACCTGTACAAGACACCTGCCCTGACTTCCTGCTTGAGTCACTGTCTCCCAGCTTTATCACAGCTTCCTGCGCCGCTCCCCCATTGCCAAAAGCCATTGGCTGCAGCCTAGCACTCAACATCCCGACAGGATTGTATGCCTGCAGCTAATTATCTACTGCCTTTTGTTTATTTTTGTCCTTTTTGACATAATTAAGAACAGGGGCTTTCCAGCTTTTGAAGTTGATTGTGTCTGCAGAGATGAGCCTTGTTAATTACTATGGCAAGAGTACATGAAGGGTGTTGTAATCCGATTCAAATAGGAAGTTTTGTGTTAAATAGTTAGATGGTTTTTACAGTGATGGGTTACACTCTTTGTATTTGATCAAAGATATGCCATCAGATCACAACAAATCTTGGTGAGGTTTGCACTGATAGGCCTTACCCAGAAAAGCTTTACCTCAATTGAAAAGAACAAATAAAACTTTGGACATCCAAGTGCTTCTGACTAGCTTGATGATGCTTTAATCCACATGACACAACAGTCGCTCCCCTGACTGTCTGCGCCATAGAAGCAGCCACTTTGATTAGTGTCCCGCTGCTCCTGCTGTGTCCCTGTTCTATATCTGATCAAAGCTCCTTGCACATTTGTTGAGGCCAGGAGCAGCAGTAGCAACACACTTCATTAAAAAGCCTCAGTGAAGGCACTGCTCTGAGGTCAGTGCAAGGCCACAATGCTTTGGAAAGATTTTGCCCCCAAGTATGGCTCTGCACTGTGAATATCTGAATGTGTGATGTGATTGTGGGCCGTTATAGACGTAGTGATTTATATTGTTTTAATGTCTGCTTCTGGGCTCCCCTGATGCTTGGACTGTAGACAGTGGAAACAGATCAGCACCCAGCTTCCCAAGAAACTGTAGTTTTAACATCTTTTCTTTGATTTAAAAAGATGCATACTCTTGTTTCATGCTGTGTTTTTGTATTGCAGTGCTTTTGGGGAATGTTTGTTTAGTGTAATACCCTTTCGCTGACCCCCAGACCATCTTTTGATCTGCTTAACTGAACATTTCCTTTGACATACACAGGGCTGACCTTGAGCTTAGTTGGAGCAATTCTTTAAAGCATATCATCATGCCACACACAAGCTGGTCCTTCACCTTTCACCTTTAGAGACCTTTTCAACTTAACCTCAAAGAAGATTGTCTGTTTCAAGTGAAACCAACCTACTCTGAGTTAGTAGTGGGTAGGGCAAAATAAATGTGTGGGATTTACTTTTTTCTCATGTCTATTATTTGGAACAGACCAAAAATTGCCAGCACCAAAAATACTATCAAAAAATCACACATATTTAATTTAAGGTTTGCATATGGCATCTTAGTAAATTCAGTTGCCTGACTGTTCTCATGAATATACTCTGAAAAGCCAACTGACCTACTGGAAAACTTGAAGATCGCTACAAATATCATATTACTTGTTTCTGTTGAGGCTAGTTGGTTTTCATCTGTAAAAAATTACATCACTTCAATAATTTGTAAACCTGTGTACAGGATAATGTACAGAAAGCCAACTATTTATTTATTTATTGCTTGATTGTTAAAGTCTGAAGTCCAAATGTGCTATGAGTTACCCTGGTAATCTGAACAGTGTGTGGACCAGGGCTTGTGTGCGACACAATGGTTACTTTATCACAGAATGCAGCAAACGAGGTTTTATAAGAAGCTAAAAAGTCTTTAATGATCTATTTGTCTCTCCCATTCAAGCCTCTCTCCCTGAAGATGACTTGGTTTAATCAGGTTATCCTCTACAGATAAATGAAATGGTTACCATATCCAACAGTTGTGCCACTGCAGGGCTTTTTGCCAGTGGCAGAATTCTTTTTTTTGCAGTTGAGGTTTGGATGGAATACTCACTTTTTAAAATATGTGCAATTCCAGAGTATTCACAAAGAAAACATTACATTAAATGTGTATCTGGTGTAGCTTGAACCCTTGTTGGGGCCTCAAAGTGTTCAGCAATATCTGTGCATACTGCTTTGTCCATCTAGATGGCCTTAAAGGAAGTTAGTGCTTGCACACCCTGAATACTAGTGTTTTTTTTAAGCTGTAATCTTTAGTGCTATATTTATGCTTGTTTTTTGCTGTTTGTGCAGGTTCCTGCAACGGATAGAAACGCACTAAACTCCCTGTGGGGCAAGCTTGCCTCCGAGATCCTGATGCAGAACTGGGAGGCTGCCATGGAGGACCTCACCCGCCTGAGGGAGACTATCGATAACAATGTAATGCCCCACCACTCAGAATTCAATACTGCACTTGGATTCCCTTACATAGGCTGTGATATTGACTGCCTCTTGTTTCAGCAAAGTACCACCACGACCACTGCTTCTGCTGCTGTTTCTCTTTCTCTCGCTCTTTCTTTCTGTCTTTCCCAACCACTCTGTTCTCTTTATAGTTCCTATAGGACCATAATGATACTTTGCTTTTGAATTTTAATTGAAACGAGAAGGTAGCGAGGGGGTTTGGCTTGCAGAAGTTTTCTTTTTTGGATTGGATCAGAATGAGGGAGTCAGTAGTTCAAAATATAAATGGATTAAACTCATTAACCTAACTGGACTGCCATTACTAAACATTTCCCCCATGATTTTCTCTCCCTCAGACGGTGAGCTCTCCTCTGCAGTCTCTTCAGCAGAGGACATGGCTGATCCACTGGTCTCTCTTTGTCTTCTTCAACCACCCCAAAGGCCGTGACAACATTATTGAGCTTTTCCTGTACCAGCCACAGTAAGCACCTTCAGCAGCTACACGTTTCTGTCTGGGATTTTATTTGGCTTTGGTTTGGTTCTAATAAAACCGGATGAGGTTGGATGATGTAGGGGTCCAGGTTGGAAAGCCCACCGCAGTCCACAACTGAAACTGCTGACATTGTGCTCGCCTGTCCAGTGCTTCATACCACTGCTTTAGAATCCCTTAGTGCACCCAGACAAATACACATGCCCTGGACCCCAGGGGTCAAAGTGAAAATAAGTTAGGATTTACTGATGAGCTCTGAGAGTTGTCCATTGATCTAACAGCCAAGACATCTCTGGTTGAGTTTACCACAGACTTTTTTGTGTAAATAAAATTAAACCCTCATGATAACATGGCAACCATGGAGCTCATATGTTCGGTAATGTTTTCAAGGTGAATCCATGTGCATTGTGTGATCTTTGGTTTCGTCATTTAGGCTGTTTATTTTGCAGTTAGGAATCCTAATTTAGCCACAGTAAGTGTAGAGTTCATCTATTTTAAGACTGTTTGTTTTGCCTCCAATGCATTTTTTTCATAACCTAAAGCACGATATCACACCACAGTGAAAAAGATTAGGCCTGTTTGATTTTGAGCTGCATTTTCCCTTTCCCTGATTCTTACCAGCACAGATGATTAAGGATGGCCAGACCAGTAATTAGCAATAGGTTCCTCACCATAGTGGCTGTAAGGGTAGACCGAGGTTGCTTGTTGTGCTGGAGCAGGCTGGAAACCTCGATGAGGCTTGGCCCTTCTCTCCTGCTGGTGACCGCTTGCTTCCTTTGGGCTGGGGCCAGGGCCAGTGACCTGTGGCTGTGTGCCTGGGCTGGATGTTTGACCCGCTGACGGAGCCAACAGCGTAGGCTACACCAAACTTTATCCACTTACGGCAGTTCTAATCCAAGTCTCTGAGACAGTTACTCATTTGCCTTTAAAGCAGCCCTTTGGATTTAGGTGCTCATTATACCCATGGCCTCATTATACTACAGTAAACTCTCTCAAATAGGTACTCCTAATTTGCGGTTAGTCTCATCAAGTAAAGGATCTTTCTGTGTTGGCTCTGTTCTTTATGGTTGTTTTCTAAACCGTAAGTAGTTCTCTCGCCTTTACTGCCTTACACTTTATTTTAAGAGCTAGGGGTTCCAAAAAAGATTAGACCGGATCCCATGAATCTGACTTAATGCACAATTTATTGCGTTTGGATACATTGCATATCATCAGTTACCACAACAGAGTTATGTTCATATTGATTGATGGTTTAATTTGGAGAAGGGCATCATTATTTATCATGAAAAATTGCTTTGACCCTAAATGATAAATCTTTTTTCTTTTTTTTTTTTAATAACAACAATCATTTGGTTGTTATTCTTAAGTTATACTGACGTTTAAGCTGAGGTCAGCCTGAAAGTTTTCTCATTCATTTCAGCTGGCAAACATTCAGGAGAACTGTCTTCAGACCAAAAATGATATTGATGATGGCTGTACTCTATAATGGAGGGACAAACAAAAACAAAAACTGAAAGTTTTCACAGACAGGAAGATGATACATTCAGTTCAAGGGCAGTTTGAATAAGAATATTGTCAGAAGATGACCTATGATGTAGGTGCAAACAGGAAAGATAACCCTGAAGTAATACTATCCTGACCATCGCCGAGTGGATTCGGTGTTTCACTTGATTTACCTCTAATTCCAACCCCCCACATGCATCATGAAATTGGAACTGCTTAGCTGTTTGCTCTTAGGCTGTCTCTCAATCTCTTTTTCTATCTCTGCCTATGCTATTAAATCTCAGACAAATATTAGTGTGTTAAAAGATTTCCTGAGGAACACACTGAGTAGCCAGAACTTGAAAGAAATTTGTATACTCAGTATTTTCTGTTCATAGAATGTATTTACTAGCCAATTAAGTGGCTTCACAATCCCAGAATCAGCCATTGGGCTGGTTAGATAATGCTTTTTTGGGGGCATGTGGGGGGGGGATGTGAATTCCAGATATGGCATCATGACTCATGCAAGCAGACTGGCCATCGGAGCACCCCCTAGAGGGAGTAGGTGTAAGTTAATCAGGAGCACAGCATGAAGTGTTGTGGTTTGCCACAGACTCGGACGACTACAAAGGCAGCAGAGAGAGACTGCGCTATACTGGCCGGGATTACACACCGCTCCGGGTTTTAGTCCCGACATCTGAAGTGCCACAGGGCCTCTTGTCTCTTGAATTGTTTTGACTAATTAAACCATCCGCTAGCTGTCCCCTCCCTTGGAACGACATGTGTTTCTCCATTCTGACCCAGAAGAGAGCTTTAGGGGCTGGCTGAGGCAGAGCAACTCAACTTCCTCTTTGAAATTTAATTTGATCCTTGTAGGAGGAGGAGGAGGGGGCTGAGAGGGTCAAAGATGTGCGTTCAGATACTGCAGGCACCAAGGTTGTCCTTTGAATTGGCTTGATATGTTAAGTGCACCTTAAATGGAGTTCTCAGGCTTATGACAAGGCATCTGTTGTATGTGTGTTTTATCCTCTCTTATGAGAGAAAGCTAAGGTCTGTCCCCAGGCTGCAGAGAAAGAACTTTGTCTTGGATTGTAATGGCAGCGCTACTCAACACTCAGTCTTGTGCTCAGCCTACAGCTAGTTGACCTGTGGCTGAAAAACAAGCCCCTCGTGGGTAGTATTTCAGCTACTGGCCAGGCCTGCGGCCAGTGATCCGTATCTAGACAGGGGTTTTCCTTCTCTTTCCCTCAGCAGTGGGACACAGTGAACAGAGATACTTTCAACATTACCTACCTCTGTGTCCTGTCCCAGCCACCATTAACCATAAAGGACAGCTGTCTCTCTAGTGTTTAAAGTCTTCTGTGTTTTTCAGGTATCTCAATGCCATTCAGACCATGTGTCCACATATTCTGCGTTACCTGACTACAGCGGTCATCACTAACAAGGACGTGCGTAAGCGCAGGCAGGTCCTGAAAGATCTGGTCAAAGTCATCCAGCAGGTAACACATTGTAGTTTCTCACTCATTAAAACATGCTTACCCATTTGTAAGAATTTGTTGCTGCTTTTGTTGATTTGGTTCATAATAAAGGTAATTTGCAGATTTTTGGTGACATGGACGTCCTTTAGTTATTAGCTACATTAGTCTCACAGCTCCAGTGCAGAGACATCAAACAGGTTTGGCTTAAGGATTAATCTGTGTAAATATTCAGCAAACTATTCTGTCTTGAAAAATGCTGAGCCAGATACATATTGGAGCTCCAGTGCAGCATGAAATTTGCCATCGTGCAATTGCAATATGTGCTCACAATTTCCCTGTATTTAAATTATTTTGGTGAATTTACTAAAACTGTAGTCTGCCACTTACAGTCCACATAGCCCTGTTTGTAACAAGTTAGAGGCCAAACAGGAAGTGAAAGTTCACTGATGGACAGAGCAGTGTTGATACACTTTTTTCCACCATATACATTCTTCAGAGATATAAAAACAGCCCACCATATGCTTCTCAAATGTTTTGAAATAGCACCCATTATTTGTCCAGTCCTTCAACATTTTGCATAGCACACTCTCAAATGCATGTAAATGAAGGAGTGCATTTATGGTTTCATCAGCCCCACTGCCTACGTACTGCATGTTTAGACTCTTGCTGTGATTTTGTAACACTTGGACAGAGACTGATTGTTGCCTGATATTGAAGCAAAAGGCTTGGTTCATTGGATTAACCTCAGCTGCAATTATCATTGCCCACTTTCCCGTTTACAATAAATGATTTTAATGGCTCCATCTTGCAGTAGATGGACTGTAGACTGGAAATTAATGCTCTTAGTTCTTTTTTTCTTTGAGTATTAATGCACTCTTTTTAGATTTGAAAACCAGCATCACTTAAGTACTCTGCAGCAGGGAATCACTGACTGACCGTTTGTGTGAGGCTATGCTGGTTGAAAGCAGATCTTCACTCTTGCTGTGTCTTTAAAAGCCAAGTGCCTTTCTGCGTCCATGCTTCAGTCTTGTAAGTCTTGAAACCATTATATTTGATGAGTGGAGCTGGATGGTCTGATTGTATTGTTCAAATGTCTCAACAACGGTAGCTTCGTCAGAGATCAATGACTCTGAAATCTAAATAAGCGCCGTCTCCATAGCCCTGGTGTATTCACTTAAACTTGTGGCAGAATGCTCCTTACACCGCACTCTCCACTCATGGTTTCTCGAGATTCTATGGTATTAAAATCCTTGGGAGTACCTGAAACCTGTATCACATATACAAGTGTTGCTCATTTGCTGAAGGCCTTGATCTGAACTCTCACCCTGTCAATGTGTGTAGGGAATATAACTTTAAGCACTGAGTATTGTTATTGAACAGATTTTCACATATATTCACAATAATCTAACAGTTAGCAACACTTTGTTGTCATAAACCAAATCCAGTCATTTCTTTCTTTTATATTGTCCTTTTAAGGAGTCCTACACCTACAAAGACCCCATCACTGAATTTGTGGAGTGTCTGTATGTGAACTTTGACTTCGATGGTGCTCAGAAAAAACTTCGAGAGTGTGAGTCGGTAAGTTCCATCAACCTCCTTTATTCATTTTTTTAATTGCTATTGACTTGTTTATTTGTTTAAGAAAGCATTCATGCTCTTACAAATACAGGGAATTCTGAATTACTGTAAAGGTTTACACTTTTTTTTTTCTTTACTATTTCATTGGAACAAAATGTCATCTAACTTTTATTAGGTAGTACACTTTGGGGGAGGGCTTCTGGGTTACACAGGAAAGCTCCTCCAACTTGACCACAGAAAGCCATCAACATTTCAGTTTTCCCCTATGACTCCTGGATTTCCCTAATGACGTGTTGTAATGAAACCACAGGCGACCTAGACCTGCCACTGATCGGAGGAGCTTCTGAACTTCCCCAAGATGTGGTGAGAGTCATTAGGGATGCTGTGTCATGAGCCTCACTTGCCTAAAATACTGCCTTAACGTTTTTCTTAGGCCCTGAAAGGGGTCTTGAAATCTTGACCACTGTCTGTGGGAGTTTGTGTCATGGGCAGTTGAGAGAGAGCCTTTCTGAAAAGCATCTGACTCACCGTCTGTCATGTTTTTATGATGCCCAGTAATCATCCATCAGGCAAATGGTTAACAAGAAGCACTTCTGGGGTGTTGAGGTGGGCCCACGCACTGGAAAGAGCCTACTGTGGTTCAGACAGACCAGGCATCTATTTTTTTTCTCTGGTTTATAATGGCCTTGTTTGATGGTCTCTGCATTAGATTTCATCTCCTTTTTTGCTGTGTCTTACACATGCATGTTTACAGTCAAAGCACTGACTTTAACTGCCAGCACAATAATGCTTGAAAGAAAGGAACAGTAATTTATGGTGTACATATTGCAGGACACCGGAACAGAAATCTGCTGAGAGTATTGTTTCCTTGTTTTGGTTTTTGTCTGCTCTTTGGCTCATGTAATTTGGGGTTATGAACGAGTCTTGTGTGTTCATGCCACTCCCCTAAACCTGGAAAACATTACTTTTAGACATGAATTGGTTTGCTAATATGCTACATGCACTCATGGACAAAATGTTAATAGCATCACATTTACATGTCTTTGGAAGCCATTACAGGTTCTTGATGAAATAGACACAGTATACGTTGCAGTTACACAGATCAAAGGCCTAAGTATCGAGACTGAACACTTTGATACTGAACAAATTATATAGACTATTGAAAAATGACTAATTCATCCTAAAAGCTTTATCAATGCACACAACTGGATAAGCATACTTGTTCTAAAATTTGCAGTGGTGAATCTTTACTATCAGCACCTCATGCTTATTTCAAGGTTGCACAACACACACTTTAAAATAGTAATTTTAAAAAAACCTCAGAAAAATTATCTTTCTGGAATCGTTACAGAAGTCAAGATGTAGGTATAAACACTGTGCCTTTGAAAACTTCAGAGCCTTGCTGTTTTATGTTGAAAGGTTAAACACTCATTATACAGATGTTTTCCTGCTCATTGAATAATCAAGTATGCTTACGTGCCAAACCTTTTTTTTTGTTTTTGTTGTTTCTTGAATCTTGTGATCTAAGTAATGCCTCAAGTGTACTTAATCAGAGTCTTGACTAATTAGTGGCTGTTCACACAGTGCCTGGCCTGACTCTTCACTGTAGGGAATAAAGAAAGGCTGGCTCTGGAGGTCCAGTAGCCAGAGGGCTCTCTTACCCTGAGATCAGGCAGGTGTGCTAATTACCTCTACTCTCAAAAGGCCTGTCCTCTTAGCATGCAGAGCGTAATGGAGATTTCCCTAATGATTTGGTCATTTGGACCTGCATAGACATAAAAGCCTGAAATGTGGGCGATTTGAGTCTCATTTTCATCCCTGCTTCTTGACGATAAACGTTAGGAATGAAAAACATCTGGCCTGATCGAATGGGCTCCCTCACAGAAGTAAATGTTTATAAATCATGTCACTGGTTTAGTGAGGGTCCCATTTCACCGTTCAGTTTGGGTATTCTTTTTCTTTTCTCTTGTATAAAACAAGACTGCAGTTTTCTTGCTTTGACTTTTAATGAATGAGGTGCGTGATAGTGTTTTCAGATTTAGTTTTAGCTCAGCAGCACAACAGAACCAAATGGCAGTGCTTTTCAAAATAGTTTGAGATAAAAATGACTTTCCTATGTCCAACAGCTCCAAGCTGTTCTTGTTGTACTCAAGGTTAACAATGTTCGGTGGTTGATCAGGCTGAACACGCATGCAAATTTGCTTTGTCAAGTTTTAAGTTGATACTGTTCTCTGAGCAGACATGGCCTTATATAGGAGAACTTTTAATCTTTCAAGTTAGGAAAAAAAAATGTTGTTTTCAGACCCTTAAGGGTGAACTTAAAAGGACATTTTTGTGCCTTTGTGAAAACTGTTTGAGAGTCTTTATTTCTTGGAAAACACAGATGACAGTAATTATGGCACTTAAGTGGACTGGGGATTTTGTTAAGATAAGTGTTGTCATTGGTCAAATGTGCGCTGGCTGATAGGGCCATGTAGTTGGGATTTCTTCAAGCATAACAGCCGAGATAGAAGCAAAAAGAGCCTAAGCAAACAGAGCGAGGCCTGAGAGTGAACAGACCTGCTGAAGATGGAGGACAAAACTACACATGAACCATGCAGTGACAGCAGGAGTTCACATGCTTTCACTACTGTGGAATTCTCTGCACTTTACAGTCTGACCGTGCTATTACAACATCCCAAAGCAGGAGTGCAGAGTATATTCTGATCTGAGCCGAGCTGCCATCTGTGTCTGTTGTTCGACGGTAGACGCGCTGTGTGAATGCAGTGGCAGTGGAAATTGGTTCCACTGTGCAACTCGATGGACCCTGCGGCGGTGGGCAAGATGAGCAGCGATAAGTCAGAGCCATTGCGGTGGATTGGGTGGCTGGCTCTGTTCCTACTCTGTTTCATGTGGATACTGTGGAATTCCAAGATTTGTGGTTGATTTGGAGTGCTGAGAATTGCCCCAAATCGTTCTCCTCTCCACCTTCCAAATAGGGGATTTCTCCTTTTTGACAGTTGCCAAAGTAAACTATTTAAGAGAATGTAAGTTTAATGTTAGAAGTGTTAAAAGAATGCTCCCTTCTATTTTATTATTTTTCTTACTTGGCACTTATGTTACTCATTTTCACGAATTGTGTTTTAATCCTGTCTTAATCTGGCACATGTTGGGACCCCAGCTTTTCAACCTGTTAATGTCCCAAGACAAAAGGAATGGTTCTGATTTCTGTAATGAGTTTCTATAAACTGCATGCCCTGCACTTTGGGCTCATTTAACTGCTTCCAATATCCCATTTTTGGAAAAGCATGTTGTTTGCCAGCTCTTTAAACACTTAACATTGTCTTTAATCCTTTTTTTTTATCTCCTGAAGGTACTGGTGAATGATTTCTTCTTGGTGGCATGTCTTGAGGACTTCATTGAAAATGCTCGCCTGTTCATCTTTGAGACCTTCTGCAGAATTCACCAGTGCATCAGTATAAGGTAAAACATGTCACTTAATCCAGGGTTTGTGATTTGAACTGGACCTTTGTAGAAGTACACATCATGTGTAATCCCTCCAACTCTTAATCTGGCCGTAGATAGCAGCCCACAAATGTCTGAATTTTTGGACATTGATTATAACATGTCAGTTGGTTTTGGTCAGTCCCAAGGTTACATCAACAAATGATGAGTTATTAATTATATTCATATTGTAGCTCAGAGGATAGATGCAGGTCTGCAAATGTGTCCACAATGTGGGTTTACTTCCTGCTTCCCCTTCTCAGTGTTCCCACTCTGCTTGCATCCCTTTTTATTACCTACTGTTCTGGAGGAAATGTGTCCAGAGACTGGCTGCCAGCACATAAACCTTGCATGCACATGCGCGCACACACAACCAGGGATCACAGACACATCTTCTCATCTGTTTTTTAAGCAGTTTGTAAGCCATAGGTTGGCCTTGTACCACACCGAGACCTATTCTTGTAGAGGAACCCAGAGTAGTTCCCTCCCTCTGTCTCGGTCTTGCTCTTTTTATCTCTGTATCTCCCTGGTCTTTCATCACATTCTTAATAAAACTTGCAGATTACAGCTCAGCATTGAGAACATTAAAATATTTCAATAAAGTTAATATACTTAATTAGAGCTGAAGACTGAAAGTTGGGATGACTTTTTTTTTGGTTCTCAGTAAAACATGTTTTGTTGACCATTCACAACCCTCCCATCCTACATTTGGTTGAGTGTGGCAGGTGTTTTATTGGCACTTTACTCTAGTTACTCTACTTTATTGCTCTTTTTATGGTATATACACAGCGTTGTAGGTCTCCAGAGAAGACACGCGATGATTTGAATCCCTAGGTTTTTCCATTGCTGGAAAAGAGGTCGTTGGAATGAGATGGAGGTTTGGGCGGGTGTCATTGGTTTCCCTAAGCCTGGTTCTTATTACTGCTCCAGTGACGGAATAAAGAATCGGGAGGCAGAGCTGCACTCCTGACTGAGTAACGAGCTTTTCATAACTTGTAGTCTCTGAGCATCTGTCCAGCATTTAATTTTTTTTCATTTGTGTCGAGCAAGAAACACTTGTCACTTGACAGATTGAATCTAATTAAGAGGATTTGACATCCTCAAATTCAGCAGAAGCCACTTATATACATGCGTTTCTGCTGCCTTCATGTGTATATTGTGCGTTTAAGAAATATATATTTGTAATCGTAGCCTTACAGCTTTATGGAAAAAAATGTTCTCTCATGTAGTAATTCATGAATCCACAGATGCTGCTAGTATTTTACACAGCTTATAACACTCTAATTATTTACTGTATTTTGTGAAAGTTGTATAAGCTAGAGGAAAGTGTAATGAGTTTGAAGCCTGGAATTTGATCAGATTGTTCAGGTATCCAATTGCTGATAGTCTGGAATTGATTTGGAGCCCTGGCTCTTTTTGGCTGCTTTGTCCCAGTAAGATGCATTTATCTATTAAATACCACAACATTTTGTGGTGAAGCTCAACTAGGAGGAGGAAGCAGAACTTTGATAATTTAATATCTGTTTTTTAGGATTTTTAGGGTCAAGTTAGTAAGATTGCAGTCAAGATTTTTTTTGTGTGTGTGGTGTTTTAAGATTCAAAAGCTCCCTTTACCAAGGTGTGGATCATATGCTTGTTTTATAATGTGGACATTAGAGCTCATGTCTATTTTAGACTATTGTCTATTAGACATCTAGCATGCATTCACCCTGAGCATAAGACAAAAGTGTAATAAAACTACAACTGGAAAATATATTGTTTCCTAATCATTATCAGAGGTTATGTCTCTGCAATACTGATATCACAACAGGCTGGAATATGCAAATGAGTCTAATCAATCACAGTATTTTGTACTGGGAGACCAATTGAAATTCCTGGTGGATTGCAGTGAGTTCTGATGGATTGAGGTTTTTATGTAAAAACCGAAGTCCATTTTAACCAATTATAGGTTTAGATGAATCAGGGCATGAATGGACAGGGATAAATCGCTGTAGCCAGAATCAGGAAATTATGTCTCCATAGTTAAAAACTCCCCTATCCAGAAAAGCTCCATTTGCATACTTAATACTTGCAAACATAGGTGATATTATGACGAAGTTTTACCACCCTAATAGTGCGGCATGTTCCAGTTCAGTCCAATTTTGGGCATTGGCTGAGGGATTGTCACATCAATTGTCAGTAACTTTTTTAAGAACATTAATAGTTTGAAACTCCAGCTTTTCAATGTAAAAAGAGGATCTTTCCACATTACAATTGAGTCATTAAACCAACCACAGGGTCATTTTGGTTTTATCAAAAAGAGGGAAAATCAATTTTGCCCCAAGATCTCGGAGGTCTCTCCAGATGACCCGGAGTCTCTCATTGCCTTCATATGGAAGTGTTTAACAATGAATTTGTTAAACTCCACAATGGTAAAAGGGGCACTTGTGTGTTTTGAGTCCATTGCTCTCCCTGGACACAGTTTGTCCCAGCCTTCATGCCTGACCTCCCAGCTGAGTGGGAGGCTCATGGAGTGAAACTGGTCTCCTCAGTCCCACCAGCCTACAATCAGAATTGGATAAATCAGCGACGAGGAGCCAGTGTATTTAAGGGGTCGAAGTGAAATCAATCCCTACCTCCCAGCCCTCCCCTGAGGACCTGGATTAGAGCTGGGTAAAATGAGAAGGCAGCTGGGCTTTACCAAGTCGGCTGGGCAGTAGGCATTAAAGGTCCATTTCACCCCACTTCATTTTTGCTGAACAAATTTCTGCTTTTTCTGTTTTGCGCTACAAAATGTTAATGCTTTTTTAAGCAGAATCAGGCCTAATAACTGTTGTTCTTGGTTAGTTTCACCTGTTTTTCATTGTTGTATGCGATGGCTGACCTAAATCACTGGTTTTGCGCGTGTATGAGGGTTGTCAGATCCTTCAGAAGAAACGCAGTTGTGTTTATTTTGATTCAATCTGAGCATGTGATTTCACTGATCAAATGGTTGGACATACTGTTTGCTTTCTTCTGCCACAGTCAAAAGTCTCTGAAGTTAATTAGAAATTTTGTAGGGCAAACTATTATTCATTTGAGTAGGACCAGAACTTAGTTCTGCTTTCTTTTAATAGATGTACAACACCAGTTGTAGGTGTTTTAAAAGACCCAGTGTTCTATTTGGTTTCCTGTGCCTTTTGGGTGTAATTGGTAATCAGCCCATTACGTGCTTTGCCATGTTTTTCATAGATCTGCTTGTCTCCCTCCCCAGAGTCGACAAGCATTCCTGTCTCCAATATCAATAGGGTCCCAGCTTGATTTTGGACATGTGTTAACCATCACATCCTTGGCCCATGTGATTTGACAACTGGCACTTTTGGTGATGGTTAGGTCTTAAGTAATGACCTATGAACAATCTGCCTTGCCATCCATCATTATCTACAGGTTGCTGCAGGAGTAAATGACATCATCTCTCATTTGTATTGCTACAATTAGCCTATATGTCATATGAGACATCATTTTGATCAGGGTCTTGAGGTGATTTCATGATTTGCAATAAGTGTACAATAAGAGAAAGTATTCTGGCATATTTTTTGTTTATTAAACTTCTGGTAGCCTAGTGGTTAGGAGAATCGCACTGTGGTCTGAAAGTGTTTGAATTCCAAGAACACTAAGCACTACAGACCAGAGAGTGCCCATTCTGACCCAGGTCTACTGCCGAAAGCAACTATTAAGGGCATGTGAGCATCAGGTTAGGACCATGGAGCAGTTTTTTACAACTTGAAGACAGCAAGGTGCAACTCTAATTCGGGAAGAGATTTCACCAGATTGTAAAATGGAAAGACAGTGGTGCTGTGTGATGCTCTGGGCTGTGTTCTTGGGTCCTGGTATATATGTGGATATTATTTTGGCCTATATACATTGTCCATAGGAACAAATACTGACAAGGATTGTATTGGGAGAGACTGAGGTGTTTATCCTGTCATACAATCACAAAGATGCATGTGATGTTTGGACGTAGAAGTATCATGATAAGAGGCTACTTCTCTGCAAACAATATTGAGGCAATGCACGTCAGGGAACATAGGAATGGAGAGATGCACCGGGAGATATTAGAGAATAATTTAGTCATATTGGCCAAGACACTGTATACGGACAGTGAAGGAAAAAAAGCCAATATAACTTGAGACTGGTTTCTAAAAAATAAGTGTGAATGTGCTTGCCAATCTGCTGACTTTAATCTCCTAGTAAAATTTATGGAGGATTTTGAAATTTAGTCCATCAGAGGGACATTCATAACCTTAGGGAATTGAAGACGATTTGCCAAGAGGTATGGGCCAAAGTTGAACCACAATATAAATACATCTCAGAGCGGCAGTTTCTGGCAATGGTTGTGCTGTTTTATTTTGTGGTATCTGAATTTTTTTTTAGTAGTTAAATTTTTTTATAACTTATTTTCAATTATGCTTTGGAATGCATATTTTTGCTCGTATTTGCAAGTGCAAAGTCTAAAGATGTCTAAAGAAGATATATGGATTTGAAGAAAACATCTGGATGCTCATTTCATCTCAGTCACACAAAATAATGCGGTCAAAAGAAAAAAATAAACAATTATTTTTAATATATATTTGTATTGTGTCTAATTAGGCCAGTTTTATGGTACATGTCAATGATCACACTTAACCATAATATAATTTGTTTAAAATGTGAATGCAGCATGTATCATAGTAAGAAAGACAGCATGTGTTTATGTCCAAAACAAAAACAGGGAGCTTTTGCTGCAGAGAATGGCTAGATGCATTCAAAAAGCTATTAAAAACCTCTGCCTTCTCTTCTGGGAGGCATATTCATGCTCAGGCCTGAGAGCCTTTTATTTAGGAACAGTTGCAGGCCTGCATTGAATATGCCAAAGAAGTGAATGAGTGGTCAGTTTAGGACCTTAAAGAGGACCTGATGAATCAAGGGCTGGTGTAGCAACCATCTCTAATGGACTTCCTTTCGACTCACTTCATCTCGTCCCTGCTTTTGGAAGGACATTTTCATTTGTCTGTCATCATTACCTCGACCTTACTCCATCTCCCCACAATGATGTAATTGTATTCCTTTTTTATGGGCTTCTTAGGGTTGGTGTGAATGATCATTATTGCCTCGCTTACATAATGAAAGGCATTTGTCATTCTGGAATGCTGTCCCAAACGTTAAGGTTTGACAGCAAGTTCACTATCCCCCAGCACTTAGATGAGATCAGGTCTGTGTAATGCCTTTGCCTACATTTATGTAGCATTTATGTAAAGTTGTAGATAGTATATCAGGATTACGTCCATCTCTCATTTTTCCTAATGGCCTCTTGTTTGTCTGCAGCATGCTGGCGGACAAGCTGAATATGACTCCTGAGGAGGCAGAAAGATGGATTGTCAACCTCATTCGCAATGCCAGACTGGATGCAAAAATCGACTCGAAGCTGGTAGGAGAAGAGGCTTTCTTCTCATTTTTTCATATGTATCACATTCTCTTGAGTGTTCTGATGCTGAGCTCGTTGTTTCTCTGTCCTCTCTACTCTGCGTTTACTATTCCAACCGGTCAGTCAAAAGAAAACTTTCCCATCGTTTTTGTGGAATTTGTCTAGTAAATAGCAATGTATATTAAATTAACAATCAATTAAGTGATTATTTTGGTCCTGCGCCTCAATGAAAGGTTCCACCTCAGACATACTCCTCCACAGAGACTGGAAAACTATTATTACACTCTTTCTGCAGCACTCAATGTCATAACAAACCCACCATGTAGCAGCCCCCCCCTGTAATCTCCCAAATCACACAGCTTTATAATGGTGTGGCCTAGAATTAGCCCCAGTGTTTGGACCTCAGACGGGCTGTAGCAAGATCGTGGCTAGTTGTGAAGGTGTGCCTTTGGAAACTGTAAAGTTCAGTGTTTTCTGTTTGAGTGCTGAGTGATTCTACCTTTGGCAGGGTCATGTGGTGATGGGCAACAACGCAGTCTCGCCTTATCAGCAAGTGATTGAAAAGACCAAGAGCCTGTCATTCCGCAGCCAGATGCTGGCCATGAACATTGAGAAGAAGCTGAGCCACAGCAACAGGAATGAGGTCAGAGCATCTCTATCTTTCTCTCGCATGCGCGTGCGTGCGCGCACACACACAGTGTCCAGCTTTTATCTGATCTCATCTTGCTGTTTGACATGAACCCTGTAGTTTAGACACGCAAGCGGTTGTCCAGAGAACAGATCCTCAGGAATGTTGAACAACCATCCAGCCAGAGCTATCTTTACATGGTATAAACCAGTAAGAGCAAGTTTAACAGAGTGAGTGCTTTCATCATGCCATTCTCCTTCAAAGCACTAATGACAAGGTAGATGGCAGCACAGCCATAAAGAAGAAGGCCCGAGTCCTGTGACTCAGCTCAGCAGAGTAAATAACGCACACACTCACAAACACCAGCTTCTGTGAACTTAACTCAGGGGTGGAGTTCCCTACACTTAGGAATCACCGCAGATGTTTTGCTTGGGGTCCAGTCTCTCACTGTTTGATCTTTTTGTGTATGCGTGCTTGGGTGCGAGTGTGTGTTGGGTATGTTGATTGGCCCACCGAGACCCAAAATGTATGTTCTTTCCCAGTCCCTTCCTTGAGTCTCCGCTTCATGAACTTTGGAAAGCATACTCCCTTTTAAATGAGAAGATGTTCATGTGTTTTGGGAGACATTTAATAGCTGACATACAAGTAATCTCAAAAAAGGTCATGGACTTTTGAATAATGTTGTGTGTTTTAAGAAACATCTCTTTTACAGCATGTGCAAGGTTTATAGCACCTTTGTTTTATTTGTTCTAATGTGTTCAATTCTGTAAATTTAAATAGAAATTGTGCTTGAACATTTAAATACAATGCTATCCTGAATTGGATCCCTGCTGAGACAGTGTGTATTTGACTTTACCAACACCAGCACAATCTTTTATATAGTGGCTTGTGTCCTATAGTCAGACTTTATAAATTGGTGTGTGTCTTAGGTGTTGAATGTCAGAACATGTCGTGCTTGTATACAGAGATCAGCTGAAGACACAAACATAACCGCACAACCAGCCATGAACAAATAATTTTAACCATTTGTGAACTGGATCATTAAACATCTGCTTTTCTCTTCTTTCTTTCTCCAGACTCCTAACTGGGCTGCTCAGGATACTGGCTTTTATTGAGCAGCACTGTGGATGATGTTCTGCCATTTTTATCCTGTTACTCTCCAGCATTCCCATTCAGCTTATGCTGGTTTCTCCAATCGTGACCTTCAAAGGAGTGAGAGAGCACCCTTATTCAAGATTAAGTACATCTGGTATTCAATAAAAAAAACACCATTACCAAAACCTTTTCACTCCGTGCGTGCTTTTTTTATTTCTGGACATTACGAACTGTGGTTGAGGCTTAAGTGGTCATCCTCCTTTGTGTAATAGATGAAGTTTTAATGTGAGCACTGAGTCATTGAGTGGGACGGGATAGGAGTCTGGGTTTTCACGAAGCGATGCATGTATGCGCCGTAATGATGAATGAGTGTTTAGTCTGCCGCGTTTTTACAGCTCTGCATCGTAGTGGCCCACCACTCCGCTGCGGCAGACCCACTCATATGCTGGAGGGAAGTCAAGGAAGAGGGCACGGAGAGGTGATGTCAACTCGCTCATTGCCATATTCAATGCCAGTCATGCCTTCTGTCTGCACACAGTGACGCTGGGGACTCATAAGCCTCCATTAGCCAACAACACAATCAGCTTAATGCCCCTCCACGTTTACCTCCCCCATCCCCTTTCCTCTCGTCATCTCTGTATCACAACAGCAGCTTTTTTGTGTTTGCCTCTCTCTCTCTACTTCTCGCTCTCTTTCTCTCTCTCTGTCACTCTCCATCACTCCATCACACTGTCACACTCATGCAGACACACAGCGGTGGCTAAGACTCGATCCATTTCTCTGTCTGTCTTGGCCTCTCCATCGGCTGACACATTTATGAGCACTGTCTCTCTGGACGAATGAAGAGGGGGCTTACCACTACCATAGTGTTCAGGCTCCCAGCCAGACATCTAAAATGCTGACGTCAGCTTTACTTTCCCAGCGAGCGAGTGAGAGAGCCAGCCGGCGGGTGGGCGGGTGGCCATGGCCAGAGGGGGTGGCTAAAGTGAATAGTTTACCGGTCCTTTGCCATGACACATTACGAAAATAAAAACTCTCTTAGACCTTAATTATCACATCCACCTTAAGAGTGCTGTCTCAGATGTTGTTTTAGCAAGACATCCAGACCAACATCAGACATGCGGCTGACAAGCCTCTCAACCACAACGTCTGTCACTTTATTCCAAAAAATAAACAAGAAGGCAAAAGGTCAGCGTAGGTTTTGGTTACAATGAACTTTCCTTTTGGCACCACATTTTCTCAAGGAAAGGTTAAACCATCTGATCAAAATAGGCTGTGAAATCGGAATATATATAATGATGGCAAGCCATTACACATTTGTTACAACTATGCCGGTTACCCATACACATCAGTTCTATATGAAAGTTATGCAATGGCTTATGTGTATTTTTGTTCAAGACTTGTTGAAGTCTGAAGGGTTACTTGTCTGTGAAACATTTGCTTTTGACCTAATCAGAAATCACAGCCACACAGGAGGGTGCTTGGGAATAGTGCTTGTCTTATCCAGTAGCACAAATATTATAAAACTCTGTCATTAGGTGTGGATAAATGTGTGGTCATGTGAACCATGTGCTAATCCTCCTGTAGGCATTTGTGTGCCTGAAATCAGGCAACAGGCTAAGCATTCAACTAAGCGCTTGATGTGAAAGGCTTTCAGACATGAAGGCATTGGGGGTTAGAAACTGACCCATCAGTTTCCATATCTTACTGATTGTGTTGCACTTAACCCAGCTCCACAGACATTTTTGTAATTATTTTGAAGGTACAGCTAAAATTGGAGGTTATACTGAATGGTTCTTTCAAAATACCTTTCTCAGAGTTGAGATGTTACTGCCCTTTAATAACAGATAGCAGCCACTCTGGCAGTAGCTTTTTCTTCCTTTGATCTCTACCTCAAAGAGAAAATACATGTCTGTTTGTGTGTCTGTGAGTAAACATACATTGTGTGTGTGTGTGTGTGTGTATATATATATATATGTATGTATATATGTATATAAATATATAAAATTAAAACACTATGTAACCACACGTCCTTTATTTCCATGCACATTTTATTTACGCATATATATATATATTTGTACATTTTTATTTATTTATTTATTTATATTAGTGTGTGTGTCTGGGCACAATGTGTTCTGTGTGTGATTCACCGAGGCATCAAATCACCTTTTTTTTTTTTTCAAGGTGTGTCAAAAGTACTGTGTGCCTTAACGGCGGTTTACCAGAAGCCAGTCTGGCTTTGCATATTCCAGAGCGAGTTTGTCCAAACCTCATCCTAGAGGCTTTCTCGATTATTGTGTGTAAATCACATTGGAAATGAAGACATCCTCAGAAGTGAGCAGCATAAAAAGAGACAAATAAATAAAAGATTAAGTGCCACACCTAGTGGTCAAGCTGAGTAAAAACATTTGGGTTTAATTTAAAAAGAGGGAGAGAGAGGCAGCGACAGCTGTACAGATGTCTGCGCAGATGCTTCCAGTTCAAGATCACCAGCAACACAGCCAGTCTCAGTAAAACAGTCACTCTCAGCAATGCAGTCAGTCTCAGTAAAACAGTCACTCTCAGCAATGCAGTCAGTCTCAGTATAACAGTGATAGTTCTACAGCCAGTATTAGTAACACAGTGATAGTTCTACAGTCTGTCTTGTTAACACACTCACACTAAGTACTACTGCAAGTCTATGTAATACAGTCAATCTCAGTATCACAGTCAGTCTCAGTAAGTCTCACTAATACAGCCAATCTTACTACTACAGTCAGTCTCTACAATCTCTACTTTAGCTCAGTAATAGTTGCTCTCAATTCTAAAGCCATTCGCAGCAACATAGCCTCAGTGTAAGTTTCTTTAACACAGTCACTCTCATTTCTACAGATAGTCTTGATAATACAGTCAGTCTCAGTAACAGTCTCACTATTCAAGCCAATCTCAGTACACAGCCAAACTCAATGACACCTAGTGTCTGTAACACAGCGTTAGTTCTACAGCCTATCCCAGTAACACAGTCAGTCTCAGTACTACAGCTTCTCCAAATAAAAAGTCAGTCTCAGTAATACAGTCTAGGTAGCACACTCAGGCTCAGTGCAACAGTGTGAGTTACACTGTCAGTTCAGATGTAACAGTGTCAGTTAGTCTCAGTAACAGTCTGTCTCAGGCGCGCGATTTACAACACGACCCCACCGCTGCTTTTGTCGGAAACCTCACAAAGAAACCACCATTTACTGCAGCCTAGCGGATCCTTAATAAACTTCTCATTCTGATCTTCCAGAGAAACCGGCTGCAGCGTGACCGTGTGTAGTGGGGAATGTGGACTTAATCACACTTGATCTGGGCTCTGTGGAAGTTGTAGTTAAACGGATGGAAAGATTATCGCAACCTGAAGTCTGGAGTCCCCCGAGACCCGGCTGGGCATTAAAGACATGTCCCCTTCATTCTCACAAGCGGTCACTATTAACTATAGATCTGCACCTGGAGAATCATGACACCTTCATCCTATCTCTTTTAACTAAAAACCAAGACATGTTAAATGTTTCTTCAATTATTTATTAATTTATTATCGGAGCTACGAGTTTGTAATATATACATAACACATCATTGTTTTAGGTTACCTAGTCTGGGTTACATTAAGCTCGTCGGAAACCAAAGTAGCACACTTCACACATCTAGTTTGATTCCCAGTGAAGATCTGATCTGTGCGTTTGATTCCTATTGATCCGTTCCTTAAAAGTATCTAAAGATCCGATTGGGGGGTTTAATTGCACGCTTCATCTTCAAAATCCTAAAGTGGGAAACGACTTTTGGCCGTGACGAATTAGAGAGGAGGAGGAGGAGGAGGGATGGGGGGAGGGTTAGGTGGTGGGGCGGGGGGGCTTCCAAAACTCTGAAAAGCTCGACAAGATCCTGGGAGCCTCCACGTGACAGCAGCAGCAGGGCTATATAGTAAAAGCAGGCAAAGCATCAGGACCAGCAGTAGTCTGTACACGAGCAGAGATCCTCATCGAGCTTTCCCACGCGGACTCACGGCGTGATGAGACTCAGGTGTTCCAAATAAAGCGACATCATCATCATCACCATCATCTTCATCATTAGTGCGCTTCTCGCGTGCACGGAGGACACTCTGAAGACTGGTGGAGCCTGCCCACAGGAGCTGGACAGGACAGAAAAGTTTCCTCCAGGAGGGATGCTGGATGCTCCAAACCCACTGTGGCACTCTGAAGGAACTTGATCTCGGTTTCTCCCACGGATTGGACTCCCACGCCACCCCGTCACCCCTTTCTTATTCCTCCTCCTCTTCTTCTTCTTCTTGCCCCCCGAGGTACATCATCTGTTCGGTGGTCTGCGATGTTGGGCTCGTTAAAAAACTGAGCGTCTCTCCGACTTTCAGCCAACTTTCGCTTCTGGTTGATCTAGGCTGATCCCATCGCTTGAGCCCTCTTGGGACCTTCTGCTTTGTCTGCTTCTTGATTTTTCTCCCTCTCTTTTTCTCCTCATCCACCTCTCTCTCATGCTCTGTAAAATGACTTTCCCCGCCGGTGGTCCGCCGCGCTGCCCGGCTGATGAGTGACACACCGAAGACCCCCGTTCCTCTCTGGACACCTCTGCTCCTCCAGAGCACACACACGGAGCCTGAACGAGAAAAGTCCTCACAACAAGACCAGTGGCCCTTCCGACCCGAGGCGCGAAAGCACACATAGCCGCCCAGATGCAGTTTCGACTTTTCTCATTTGCTTTAATCGTGTTGAACTGTATGGACTACAGCCACTGTCAGACACAGCCACACCGCTGGAGGAGGAACAAAAGAGGTACACACACACACAGACCCTGAACGGTGCAGAAACTGATACACACACACTGATGCAAGGTTCACACTGGCTCAATCAGCGCCCACCTGGTGATCCCAATATAGTTGCACCTTAACCAGAACTGGCTAACAAGGACTTTTAAACATTACACTGAATAATTGTTTAGACTATCATGTTCGTTTATTTTAGTGTTTTTTATGTAATGCTAAACTAAACTCTGAATGCATAAAATATTATTTTTAAAAATAGTGGTCCTGAGCAAGAGAAATGTTCCTGCAAAAACAGAAGTGGAACTTGATGGACCGCCTGCTCTTAAGTGATGGTGGTCGTGACCGTTGCAGCAGGCAGAGGCGCGTATCACGCATCAGTTGTTGACTCGCAGGCAACTTATCTGGATTATCTCCTAGCGACATGATGGCTTATCCCCTGCCTGCCTCTGAGTTTTTATCGGTCTAGTCTGCTCTACCTCTTGTTGGAGATGTTTCATGCTTCATAAAAAGAGACGGAACCGGGCGGCAGGTTGTTCACTCAGTGGTCGCGTCTCAAACCGCGTCGTGACTCCCTAAATAGGGCTCAGGAATTTAGTTCATCAGTATTAGAAGGGCACACAGTTGTATAGTGCGCGTTTTTGGTTTTGGCATTAGATTAGTAACATGCAGGTAAAAAACCCCGATAGAACCACCCGTACATTTTTGAAACAAAAAAAACTCGTTGTTCAGAGGCATTAACTTGCTGCAGGAGTTTCAGGAGTCATCTGAAGATGCCACGGACCATGAGTTTCATTGATAGAAGAGAGTTGTAAGTGGACAGGTGTCCAAACGTCTTTCCTTCTTTACTGCATTTTGATTTGGCACAGAGACTTACTGAGCCACTGATTGGTTTAAAGACAATAAAGCACTCATATCCACCCTTGACCCGCATATGCATCACTTCTTGATCACTTCTTGCGTTAATGTAAGTTGTTAGCGCTCCTCTATGAGGAACAGAGCACTGATTGTTGTTTTTTTTGTCCCTAGTAAAGTGTTTTAAATACTTTGTAATGTCTCTTGTGAAGTCCTGCTGTGAATGTGAATGGCGGTTGGATGTAGAGAGATAGTTCTGGGCAGGACAGTTGAGTCTGAGACACTGAGATAGCTGCAGACAGAAGGAAGGCGGATGACTTACACCAGATATGCCTTTCTGGCTTTCCCCTTGATGTTGAACTGAGAGGCAATCATAGGTTTAATCATATGCATGGCATACCTTCACTCCGGTTGCCCTGCCCATCTGTAAATAATCAGGCAGTCACTGCGGGGTATTGGCACACACACGTTTTCTGCACCCCTATTTTTCGAGGAGAACTGTGTGATCCCAGATACCGCGTAGTATAATTAATGGGATCACACTTGCTGGCAGAGTTCAAATGATTAGGTGCTTTTTTAAATGTATTTTTACATTAATGCTATGCATGTATTTGTTTTTTACGAGAGTAAAAGGGTGTAATCATAGGCGCGAAGGTGAGTGTGTCTTTGCTGTGCGCGTGTGTGTGTGTGATTAATAGAAATAAGCCATACACAGCTAATTACACCTACAGCAGTTCTTGTGAGTTATAGCCACGCGCTGCTGAGGCCGTGTATAGCCAGTTATCTGGATGTTTTTAGTCAGACCAAAAAGGAGGAATGGTTTCTGTTGTTTTGAAATAAGTGAAGCCAGGAGTGACTTTTTTTTTAAATGGCGTGGCAGACAGCCAAGCTTTAGATTTGCTTCCTTCCTTTTTTTATCATGCTTATTGAGAGGACCAGGGGAGAGAGATCACGGTTCAATAGACTCTGAAACACTCAAATATGTTTTTTGCCCTTAGGGCTCCTGTGACAGCTTTATATACAGTCTGTTGCTGGCATACTGCTGTACAGAGGTATTTGAACCATTCCAGAGACAGCATGCTGCCTAAATACCTTTGTGCTACTATTATGCTCCCTGAAGCATCAGAAATACACACAGGCACATGTGGGCTCAAGATAAGCAGGAATATCGTTTGATGTGTCAGACAATCACCACTGACTACAAGCATAGCAGGTATATAGTAGAACACAAATGATCTTGTGTGAGAACATTATCGGGAGTCAGTAATAAAGGTGGTCTTGTTACACACAGCCTCCCCTCCCTCCTCCCACAGTGTCTCTCCCTCAAGCCCCATTTATGCAGTGAAGTCTGTTTGAATAAAACAAACCCAACAGCAAGAAACATATTAAATTTACACCTCTGTGGACCCCACTCTGCACTCCGCAGCAAGCGGAAAATGTGCCAAAAAGCCTTGCTATGATATCATTGCTTTACTCCAGGGTATTAGTTTTCATTTTTATTCCCTGGCTAATGATGCCACCTGCTGACTACATAAAAACCAAAGGCTCAAGTACCAGCGTGGCCCACGAGAAGAGAGACGCGGGAGCTGAGCTTTAAAGGAGGGGAGTCGTTAACTCTTTCTTTACAACTGGCACATTTGTGCAAAACACGCACTTAATTTTCTTTGTTGTTGTTGTTATTTAATCCCTTTCTGCCAAGAATTCATTGAGATGCAAACGCTTTGTGGTCGTTACATGTGCATTAATATTTATTCAAAAGTGTTCGCAGATTTGTCTTCACAAGCTCTATTTGTGGTTAAAGGAAAATGCCGGAGGCAAAGTTGTTTTGAGGGTTTTTAAGTGAGCCCCTAAATAAGAGCCTATTGTGGGATCAGGTTAAATTGTTTCATAGATGTTGTAGATCAGTTGCGTGCCGAGTTTCCTAAACATGGATTTCCACAAAACTTAGGGGCTTGCCATTTTTCAGGATTTTGCAATGGAGAGGAAATGCAGGACATAATGAATTGTGTGTATAAAACCTTTAGATTGTTGATTTGAGGAGCTTTGTCACCAGCTCTCCAACAATTACAGCTTCTAGTCTTTTACGTTTATCATCACTTTAATGTTACTTTTTAAAATTTACTGTTATTTTGTTTTGGTGGGAGTAAAAGTTTGGAGGCATTCAGGAGGGTGTTTTTTGCATTTTTTTGTTTTAGAAGGTTGATTCACAACTTCAAAAACGAATCAAGGCGCATTTAAGAGCCATTCTAAAGTGTTAACTTACTCACTGAAAGCACAGTGTGTGTGTGGGCACACGTGCATGTGTGAGCGTGCATCTGTAGTGTATTTATACCATTACCCAGACCTTTAATGTGAAACTTAGGAGTTCTGAGAGAAGTTAAGAAGGAGCTACTTCTGATTAATGGTCCGATTAAGCATTCTGTAATGGAACTAATAGAAGTGTGTAGCCAGAAAGTCAAGGGCACTGTAATCCATGGGAAAGTGGTTAAAAGGAAAGGCTTACTGCTGTCAGTGAGCTGTTGAGCTGCGTAATGGACACTGGTATGATTAAGGAAAAAAACACCTGCGCTTTAGCCCTAACGAGAACATGATGCACCGGCAGCCTTCTTAATAGGCTTGTTCTTAATCTTGCTGGAGGGGATATCTGAAACAAGGCTTTGGGAACTTCAGTCATTTTTCCTGCCTGAGGTGTGGGGGACTGTGGGGTGGGGATATAAACTAATGAACTAGAACATTTCTAAACTCCATGTCCAAGTACTTCTCTCACATAGACATGCTGTACCTGAGCAATAATTAGCCTCTGACACCACGTTCCCATAATTAGAAAGCACAAAATCTTTCAACATCAACATTTTGTTTGTACTAAGTACTGGGAACTGCATACCTGTTATACTCTATATTGTTGCTAAAATGCAACAACTAAAAAAGAAGCTGCACAATGGAGGAGAATTGCTTTAAAAGTACTTATCATATGTCTTAAAAACGAAATATTCTAAAAGAAGTGGAAAATGCTGTCTTTCAGGGAAAGTTAATGGAACTCAGTTATCAGTTATTGGTCAATTTGTCAAGAAATTGTAACAAAGCAGCTGAAATTTTCAAATTCGGTAAAAAAAAAAAAGAAAGAAAGAAAGAAAGGAAAAAAGAAAGAAAGAATAACGAGTGTTTTTGTCCTGAGTGTGACATTATAAGAATGCTCTTACTGAAATCCTGGACCATTGATTGACTCTCTGAATTCCTTATTGTAAGCATGTTATTAACATCAGTACTTCTTGATTAGTCAGCTGTCGGTTACAGTTAGAGCATGCGCTCATTTCCAGAGGACTTTTGGACTGTAATAAGGCATCCAATGCAAGGAATCGGGGTAAAAATCTAGGTATCTGTATTGGTAACAACTTTAAAAATCATATTAACGACACTTAACCCTAGTTATAAGAGTGAAAAACTTGTTTGTGGGAACTCACATAGGTTTTAGAGGGTTAAAAAGTGACATAATGAGTTTAAACTTGGGTGTTTAATTTTTCTTCCGTCATGCATGGTGTATGCTTCTAATTGGTTCTGAGTTAGTGAAAATGAAAATACAGCAACCTGTGGTCTGAACACACTGTACAAGGGGACTGTGAATTGGTGAATGAAAGGTGTGAACAAGGTGAAAGGACTGAACGATCTACTGAGACAAATGATCAGTGAATAGAAATGATATGCAATGATATACATAGAAATAATATTTCGAGAGGAAAGCATGCTTGTCTAAAAAAGGTACTTGTGCCTGGATTCAGTCAGTTCACCGATTCTAGACTGGCACAGAAAATCATGGCATAGCGAAAGGGAAGAGAGCTGTTGAATGTAGAGCTGTGTTTGCTGAAAGCTTACACAAGGTCCCAGGTTAATGGGTGTAAGTGTTAATGTTGGCCCCTGCTATGTTAACGCAATATAATACTGTGATTAAGTGCCTGACAGGGAGGGAGAAGGCTCCAAGAGGCTTTTCTAAAAAAAAAAAAAAGAGTGCCGTTTGCCACTCTGCATTTGGAAAAATTGAAAAGGGCTGCAGATGGCATGTCTTTTAACGAGGGCTGATGATGCCGCCCTAATCCATGAGATGGATGTTCTTCATTCAGTCAGCAAGTGTGTGTGTGTGTGTGTGTGTGTGAATGGTGTGTGTGTGTGTGTGTGTGAATGGTGTGTGTGTGTGAATGGTGTGTGTGTG
>JBBMFX010000007.1:15486768-15504908 GCA_037832545.1 Rhabdalestes septentrionalis
TGTGTGTGTGTGTGTGTGCGTGTGTGCGTGTGAGAGAGAGAGAGAGAGAGAAAGAGAGAGAGCATGAGATGGAAAACATGGTGTCTAACAGGCCCCTCTGGATTGGCAACTTGGTTTGACGCCCGCCATGCTTGTTTAGGAGTTGTTAAACTTACCTGGGACATTTCAGCTGGATCTTACTGGAATTCAAATTGCTCATAATCAGCAATCAAAACAAACATCCTTAAGGCTGAATGAACTGGCCCGATCCAAACATGCTGTCATGCCTCATGCCACAAGTTGGAGGTTCGCATGAATGAATGAGCGAAACTTGGAACTCACCTGAGCGGACCACAGTATTCCCACTGCGTCAGGGTGGCGTGACATTAATAAAGAATTCTTTTGGAAAGATATTTTACCTCTTGAAAATTGGATTTCATTTCTAACTACACTAAATCCCTGCAGACAGAAATGATTGCTCTGTTTGTCTGGATTAATGTTTTAGCTCCCTCTATAAAGTGCAGTTGGCGTTCCTGTGCAGTGATGCCTTCAAGCTTAAGGCGCACAACTGTTAGTTATGAAGGGGAAGTAAGTATTGCTTGTGTGACAGCCGTTATAAATTCTAAAACCGGAGAAAAAGATTGAGGGAATGCGGGAAAGAAGTAAAAACACAGCTAAGAACGAAATAACATCTTCAAGAGAATAATGATTGCTCTCCAAACAAATCAAAACACCTACATCTAATCAGTTAACCCAGACACTTGGTCTTCTCCTCCACAGTCTCCATCCAAACTGATGAATAGGGAAGGCATTTTTTTGGCTGATTGATTGTGGTGGTCTGTATTTTTACCATATTGTCCCATTGAAAATGATTAGTGGTGTCTATCCTGACTTTTGGGCACAGTGGAGCCCTTCTGAATCTTTGCAGTGTGGGTCATTTTTAATATTCATCTTGAAAATGTGTGTGAGCCATGGATTATTATATTTGGATTGCAGGCTTATGTGGTGTATTTTTAGGTGAGATTTGATGTGGCTAAAATATAAGTTGTAAAGACAGGACACTTCTTTACATAATTAAGTTAGAATAAGTGGGCTCTGACCAATGCCTTGTTTTCATGTAGAACCAACAATATAGATCTTTATTCTGAACATTTCTCATTTTCACTCAGCCTTTTTTTGATTGAATTTAATATTCAAAATTGAACTGACTATTAATAATTTATCCATTTGATATTTTTTGTAAGGCTAAACAAGTTGGGGAAAATAGGTAATTGTATTTTTTTCTTTCCAGGCATGTTATTTTGCCCGTAAGACCAAAATATCCCTAGACTTGGAATGCAGTCTTCCAGTCTGCCAGTTATTTGAGGCTGTGTTTTCCTGTGCGTGCCTACTTTGGTACACTGATGTTTGGTTATTTGTGAATGCTCTATGTTTTAGCTCCGTGGTACTTCTTGCTGTGACCCACTTTAAACATAAAACTACATTGTTTATAATGTAGAATTAAAAGTTATCATATTTCCGTAGGATAAGTCATCTTTTAGCCCAATGTGGAAGGTTCAATGAGGTCCATGATTTGCTTTGAAGCAATAATGCTAATTGGAGAATTCCACAGTACAAACATGCCATCATTGTAAGCCATTATAAGCAGGTTGTCATGGGCGACAGTACAGTGCATGTCTTAAAAAACACACTACCACATCTCATGGAACAAAAAACACTCTTTACAGCCAAATTAGGTTTATCCACTGTAATTTGCACGAAGCCTGGCATTCCATGAGACCAGGGCGCTTTGATTGTTAGCACTCTACTGTGACTTAAAAACATGGCCAGAGAAGCTGTTTACATATGAGAGCAGATTGGTTTGCCCAGTTTCTATTGGATGCAGTGTAGCACTGAGTGGCAGTCGCTGATGTCTTCATGAGGCTTCGCCCACTAAAGAGCTCCAGTACTGCCTCATGTTCAACTCAAACTTGCTATTCATCTCCAGCTAAATGTTAACATGAGTGTGGAGTATGAAGTAAGTGCCTTGTGATGCAGGCTCTTGTAGTTGTTTCCTCTCTTATGTCACAATGTGTCTGCTGAATATGAAAGGCCATCTTTGACAGTGATGCTGGAAGGCAGTCATATTTTCTGGTTAAAAGCTTGATAAAAGAGTCTGGTTATAGCTTCCATTGCCTCAGGTATAAATCAGTTGGCGGTGAAAAGATTTCCATAAAACGTGGAAGCCCTGGGTCCTCTAGGGCAGCAGTTGGACACCCCTGGCCGAGACGCACTGAATCTGCTCCTCCTATTTGACATACCTGTGGTTTGAGCTGGGGAAGCGGTGCTCAGACGGGTCCATGCTCCAAACTCCCATCACAGTGAAAGCTAAAAATCTTCTCAGCCATCAGCTGGGCCTTTGCTTTCCAGTTTTCCATCTGTAACAACTGCATGTGGGGAGACCAAAGTCTCTACTCTATGTGCCAATGACACAGACCCAGTCATAATGCTGCACAAATAGCAAGAAGCAGAACAAATCCTCTTGAAGATCAAACCTTACGCCAGCACTGAGTGACAAGTCATGCTAATATTAGTCAGGAGGGTGAAAGAATTGGATTTAATGGATGTGTTGCTTAAACTTAGATTTTATGCCTTAAGTACTGATGGAGGTTGTTGAAATGGATCATCAAGCCAGTGGTGAAATTAAAATGGGCAAAAGGATTGAAGAGTAGGGGAAAAGAGGAACAGTCTACTGCCACACCAACCGCGACTAGTATGCCGAGCAAATGCACTAACGCCACGCTTGGGAAAGGAATAAATAACTTCTAACCTCACGCCAGTCCCAATTTCCTTACTTCTCCATGCTATGATAGCAATCAGGTATGAGGGGGTCAGGCAGGGGAAAGGACGGTTTTGTCAATTTACAGCAATGTCAGGTTACTATAAACACATCCAAACTGTATACCATATGTCTGCATGTATGTACGATGCGGTTGGGTAGAATGTGTATGATTTGTTTCCTTGTCCCACGTTGACTGAGAGAACAGGACATGAGACACATATATCTTTCTTTGTTATCGTTTAAATAACCCTGCAATTACCTTGGGCAAAAAAACACTTTTATAATCTCCTTGGTGTCAGCCTTAGCTGTACGTACGATTCCGTGCAGCCTTTGATATTTTCTTAGGTTTAACTTTCATGGAGGCACACACCGAAACATTGGTTTTGTTCTAACAAAACATGTGATGACATAATTAGTTGCACTATTTACTTTGAGCAACAATATATCCAGCACAGTTTATACATTGCACGTCTGGAAAGAGTCACACTGCATGTTGTTATAGTGTAGTTTCACGTATGGGCTGTATTCTGTTCACGTATGGACTGTATTCAGTTACACACTTTTACAGTATTGTAAAAAGTTGCACTATTCAAAAGAAGCTTATAATATGGCCACAGAAAAGTGTATCTGAAGACATTCAAGGGACTCAAAAAAGTAAATAATTTGTTAAAATTCATTTTTGAATGATAATCTGGATGTGTAATGCTGTTGCGTGTATCATTATTATGACAGTACTAGAACTTTTGTGCAGTTGTAGGTGTATGGGGCTGAATGATTTGGGGGAAAGTATTCTGATTGCAATTGCAATGTGATTATTCTCTTAAAATGAGCCCCTAGGATATTTTTTGTATTCAGAAGAAAAGGAGAACCGTTTTTCAATCTGCTGGACTGTTGGAAGCAGGAAATATGGGATAGCATAGGGATCTGAGCAACTTTGAGGAAGGTAAATTGTGAAAGCTGGATCTCCAAAATGACAGTTCTTCAGTGGTATTCTCAAGGAAGGCCTGTGAAATTGCAACAGGGTCATTGGCACTCAAGGGCCATGCTGACCTTTTTCAACCACCGAAAGCACCTACAATAACCACTAAATGATCGGAACTGGAACATGGAGCAATAGACAAATGTGGCCTGGTATTTTGACATCACAAGTATGACTGTGGGTGTCTGTGATATAGATCTTAGTGCATTATGAAAACAATTATTTTACTTTTCTCAGCTTCAGGATCAGTTCTGGCTTCAGAATTATTTCGTTAGCACTACTTATATGCCACACACTTGCATGCATGGTGAGATCTTCAAAAAAGTGTTTAGAAAGAGCATCAGAAACATGTTCTGTTCTTTGTTCCACTATCCCTAGCATGATATTTTATGAAGCATTGTGGTAGGTCGTCCAGCTAGGCCTGTTACCCTATCTCAGCATGTGATATTTAAAACTTGGCTCCAATCAATACTGGTGTCTCTCGTTTGCAGCTATTGTGTGCGCCCAAGGACATTTTCCTGTAAACTGGACACTAAGGAGTTTACATTAGGAGACGTTCATTGTGGAACAGACTGGTTTTTACTGGCTCCTTTGTCTTCCATCAGCAACACGATCTGGCTTGTAGTCACTGCGGTTTTGGGCTTTCAGCGGCTGTCTCAACGCTGCATTCGGGAGTTAAGCTCTGAATCAAATCAGTGCACTGTTCACATTCAAAATGGATTTTTCTGGAATTATGGCAGAGGTTAGCCAAAGTTTTAAGAATGGACATTTCTTGATTCAACAAGATATTTTTTATGAATGAGATTATTTCTGACATATTCATGGCTAAAAGTGGTTTAGCTGTGCAGCACGGCCTCATATCCTTTGATTGTACATTGTAACTGTGGAAAATTCTATTTGAAAAGTACTATTCAAGTGTAAGGGATGTTTTGTGTGTTTCATTTAGTTATCAGTTGAGTAAGCACTAAGTGTGTGTTCTCTCCTGTGTTTCAGCTAGCTATGTTTATCCAATCTGCAAAGGCTGCTCAGTATGTTCGAAGGACAACGGGTGTATGACGTGTCAGCCCAAGCTTTTCCTGTTCCTGAGGAGGGAGAGAATGAGGCAGTATGGAGAGTGTCTCCATGTCTGTCCCTCAGGCTACTACGGCACCCGTGGCCCAGAGATCAACATGTGCTCAAGTAAGACTTGTTTCTATCTATTGCAAAAGTATATCTGAACACACACATACACACAAGGACTTGGTGATGTGTTTAACACAGGTGCATTAATAATTCAAGATTTAAACAGGTAACACTTCTGCGAGAGCCACTCAGTTAACAGTGTTAATATTTTGCCTTGTATGCTGCAATTTTACTGGGAGCTACTGTCAATGTTTAAAACTTCTAAGAACTGAAACCTGGTCAGACCACTACTCGCATTCACAGTCAGTGACATATCTAAGATGTGATTGGCTGGTAATTAGGCTGATACATTATGACATCAATTCATCTGTTGAGAACATAACCAGTGGGGGAGCCAATGATTTCAATCATTTATTTTCTTAGCAGAACTTAACATTACTGGAGATTTACTGCTACACTCTCAGAGTTTAACAATCATGATAATGCTACTAAAAGAATTGACTAAAAAACAGAGTCACTGTATTTTTCACTTTCCTGTAAAGATTTGCCTAGAAGCCCATTAGAGTTCCTCACTAGTTAGACTGAATGTAAACCAATGGCCACTTGGCATGTCATGGATTTTAGCAGCAGTAATTTAGCATTCGTTTCAGAAATAATCCAAATCTAATTCCACTCAAACTTTCTAAAGACAGCAGAGCCTAAAAAACAGACATCCTTGCAAAAGATGAAAAAAAAGACAATTCATTGTCTATTTGTACAGTGGCTAAAACAAATAGAAAGCACAATTATATTTTAGATGTCCAAACATCATGAGCTCTTTAAAGACATCTGGATACAATGAAGTTTCTGTTTGTAACATTTAAAGTTATCCCTGAGTGCTTATGAATTGTTGAAATAACTGATTCTATTTTTGCAGCTAACTGCTTTCTTCTTTAAAGAGGTAAAATAATTCTGTTGTAACATGGTGGTAACTGATGTGAACTAAATGTTGCATAAAAATGTAGTTAAATGGACATTGGTCCGATGGCCTACATAAATACACCTCTCTGATAGTTTGAGTTTGCTAACTATATGTTGTGGATTCAGAAAATGGCATCATTTCTGTGCCCTTTTTGAACATTCTATTACAGAACCTGACAAACACCAACCTTAAGGGCTTTCTGACATTCATAATGTTTCTAGATTATTTTGGTTTCTTAACTTGAAACAGACAACACCTATGTTGACACGATCTTTTAGTTTCGCTCTGAATATTAAAACAATGGCAATGGGGGATAACAGTGTTTTCTTTTTATCAAAATAATACTTCGTGTTGAAAAATAAAGAAAAAAAAACATATTAAGGATATCCTCTCCTCTTCACCCACTGGCCAGTCTCTTAACCTTATTTTAACATTTGCATCTGGCCAGAGACACTATGGGCTTTGTAGGTTTATAGGAAAGCCTGAGGTGTTGGCTGAGTCTTTCATGTGAAAATAGAAAAGAACTTGAACCCACTGGGCTGTGTGAGCCAAGATCTTGACAGACATGGCTGAAACGGGGCCCCAGAGGAGTGTGTCAGGACCTCCAGGCCCAATAACCCAGACACACTGCAGACACCCCAGTGAAAAAAGTCACTTCCCTACCCCAGTACAAGTTTTTCTTCCAATTTTAGTGAATGCTGAAAAATAGACTGGAAATATGACTAGGATAACACTGTGGTTGCAGGCCAGTGGTTTAAATTGAGGCAGTTCACCCTGTGGAATAGCCTGTAACCTTCCTACACTCACAAGTGAACTATCCCCACAAGGGCAGCATGCGGAGGAGCCTCAAGCCACCATTCTCCACCAGGGAGAAGGCCAAAGACACTTTGTTCTCTGACAGATCACTTTTTTTTTCTTCTGTATCTTCTGGCCCTTTCTTGTCCTCTGTGAAATTTGACTTTAAACAAAACTGATGTGTGGCAAGTTAATCTGGGTTCCTTTTGGGGAGAACATCTCCCAGAACAAAACCTCACATTGTCACGTACCATCAGATCTCAGCTCAAAGCCTACTTTGATGTGATCACAATTTCAGTCATGACTTCATAATCCAGCTTCGCATTTGACCCTCCTCCTTAAGTTACGCTCTTTCTGTCATCTCAGCTAAGCCGTTCATGTCTGTCAGCTATAATGGGATGTTCTATCGAGGCTAATCGTTGGGTCACTGGAAGCGATTTTGGGAACGACACACAAAGCAACCATTACAAGATGCTTCTCCTCTATCGGCCGTGCATAGATCAGCCTTGCTTATCCAAAACTCTGGAATGCTGAATTACGTACACTTGGTTATGTTTTCAGAAAAACAGGCTCTGAATTCACTTAAGGAGCAGCTGCTTATTATTACATTCAAGTGTGTCTGTGTGATCTTATCTCATTGAAAAATGCTTTGCAGACTGCCAGGCTCAAGCAAAAACAAAAGCGAAGGAATGGCAGGTTCACACTCTGTCAGCGACTCGTTCTTAGGAGCCAGAGGGCCAAGTTTTGCTTTGAAACCAACCCAAGTTCACATCCACCAGATCGAATGCTCTGTGAGTGTCCTCTGGCGAGCATCATCTCGACTACCCTTCTCCACAGGCGCAACCCTTCTCGCCCATGTGTACAGGACAGGAGCGGGTTCTTCCAGACACTCTCTTTCTCCTTATGTGGGAAGATATGGGCCAAAGTGAGGGGACTGTGGGCTGCCACTGAAGCTAAGCAGATAAAGAGATGGAGCGCTAGACGGGGAGAGAGAGGGAGAGATAAAAGTTGGAAAAGGGGCTCAGAGGGAACGAGAAAAGCAGTGAGCTGGTACCATCAGATTTTCCACAGCCTTGTCAAGCGGAAGCCCTCTGCTCATCGATCTCGAAGCCTCCCTTTTTTCTCCTCTCCTCCCAAATGGCTTTTTTTCCACGTTTTAACTGTGTTTGAAAAAGAATTACAGATAGATATGCGCAAAATGTATTAGGGAGGTGTATGTTTCTGCTTATGTGTAATATAATGTAATCTTAATACCAATCTTAAGATGATCATTCAAAAAGAGCTGCTCTTTCAGTTTAAATAATATCTGTTCAGTAAAGCACTTTATAAAATCAAGATGCTGATATTCCAGTTTAACATTGTTTTTCTCTTGACATGTTTGTTTTTGAGAACTCCTCAAAAAGCAGCAAAACAATTTGTTGGAAAAATGTACAGAGAAGCAACAGAGGCTGCACAGCAATGGACATCAGTTCCCAACAGCACTAAACACAGATTCAGATACAATGAATAACAGCAGTCATTGAGCACTTATCAGCTCATTAGTCTAACTCAGCACTTCCCACCCCAGCCCTGGGGGACCTCCAAACTGTCTACATGTTTTCTGTGTTCCACCTCCTGACACACCTGATTGATGTAATCGAGAACACTGAGGTTGTGCTGAGAGTAAGGATTGAGAGAAAGCATGGGCTGTTGTATGGTCCCCTTTGACCTGTAGGGCTTATTATGTCTATAATGGTCTAGCTGTCATGAGCAACATGAAATCATTCTGTAAAGTCTGGGTCACAGATTTATGAAACAAAGTAAAGTGGCTTCTTTAGCCACGTGTGAACACACCATAGCACAGTCGCGGGGCAACAGCCTGACCACCCAGCCACCGGGTGTATGCTAGAGAACATAATTGCCTTTGCTTTCTCTGAATAGATCAGATGGTGGCACCTAGCTGCTGCATGAAGTAGGGAATAAAACTGAGTGGGAAAAAATGTATTCTTTCAGCACTTGAACAGCATCAGAAATTTTTTCTTGTGTACTATAAGATGTATGTTGCCCTGGAAAGAATGCAAATCCTGTAAATATAAATGTGAATGTAAACTGGAATGTTAGTATCTAAATAGTTCAAATGATACTCCGCTACTGGCCAAATATCATTCCTTTTGTAGAAACTCTGTGAATCCATCACAGCATGAAAATCTTTTTGAGGGAAGTCTTTGTTTGGCAAAATCTTAAAAGTGTGGTTCAAATATCACAGCTCGTTCAGAACTAGCCTAAGTGCCACAAAGTCCCCTTGTCAAGAGCAATTTTGTTCATTGCATCTTCTTTTTTATTGCCTGTCGCATTGTAAAAATCTGTTACCGAATAGAATTGTTGTAACCCTCACTACTTTCTCACTGTTTGTAATGCAAAATGCAGTCATTTGGACCGGGCAAGTCCTCTAACCCAATTCTGTTCTAAACATCAGCATTTTTAAGGGGCATTCTGGAAATGAGTTGGAATCAAGTCATCCAAAATGCCCAATGCCTAAAGTAGAACCTAAAATCCATAAAGGAATCAGCACATAATCCCACAAAATGCCCTTCCAAAGCTGCCAGAGTCCTTTACCCTGTGGTTATGAATGGGCTGTTCCATTCATTCAGTGATGTCATTTGGGACCTGTAAAGCAGTGGTTGCCTTTGGCCTGGGTAGCTGCACAGACCGTAGTCCAGGCTGTGCCAGACAGAGTGAGAGGCACCTATTCCTCATCCATCAGCAGCTCTGCACAAGCAACATTGCTAAATGATTCTGGTACACTCTCTGGATCTGTGAGAATATCTCATGGGCTCATCTGTCGCCGTCCTGGCTGGATATGAGCTGTCTTGGCATGCCCAGTAGAAGAAGAACATATGGACCAGTCTTCTATGCTTAAGAAGTGTAGGCCAGCAACACTGTAATGCTTGTCATTTGCTCTGTTCTCCTCACATCTTGGTGAATGATGGGAACACCAACAAGCCTCTCTAGCACAGAGATATTCACAGGAACGATGAACAGTGTCCCTTGAAGAGCCCCAGGGGAAAACCCTAGAGGGCTTGGCACACCCCTTCAGCATTGCCAGATGACATGGCTGGGTGTGAGCAAGCAGACTGTTTGATATGCCTTCACCAGAGTCTGTCAAGAAAAGCAGGTCAGAGCAGCCAGTCTCTCTCAGCTGGGCCTGCTGAGGGAAAAATGGAAAAATGTGGCTGGATTTTCCCCTCACCTCGGCACGGTGGTTTAAAACTGGTTGGAGTGCGGGCATCCCTGCTGCACCAGACGTCTACTGGAAGCGCCCCACAACTCTTGGTCCAATTTTTTGTCTCATTTTTACGATGAACTGACCTGTAGGTCTCTTGTCAACTTGATTTATTTATAAGAAACATTAATGATTACAAACAACACAAGCATTTTCATTAGCATGAAATTGACACTGCTTTGTTGCATTGTTATGTGTGTACTATATGTATGTCCTGTTAGAATTCGAGGATGGCTGCAACTCGATCATGCAACATTCAAATGAAAGACAAAAACACACATAGTCAAAAAATGCCAAAAAGAAATAATAAACCTTGAACAAATATTTAGGTTTAGGGAACATGACTGGACTTCTGTTGTTTTTTTGTCCAGCTACTAATTGTGCTGAAGTCCAGATGGACAGATAAAAGATTTTAAGAAGCAGCACCATGACTGTACTGGACTTCCATCAGATTCCCACATGCCTGTGCCAGATCGGATGACCTCATTATTCCTCATTAGTCTCCTGAAGGCACCTTGACTGGCCTTTAAAGGTGGCATAGAGGTTAATCCTGCTGGAATACACAACCTTCTTCCAGACATATGGCCAGTCACTGAACGGGGCCACAAGCCCAAGATGACTCTTTTTATCTATGCTGTGTTATGCAAAGTACGGTCAAGATGTTTCCACTGTAAGATGAAGTCTGCAAAAACATTGGCATCATTTCTTATAAGATTGATTATCATCTTTCAACAGTACTTCTCCATGCCAAAACTATACATTAGCTTTGGCGTAGCTCCATATTAAATGGTATATAGTCAAAATTATAGCTGCATATATTCATTGACTGTTTCACATAGCAAAATATCTTTTACATAATATATCACTAGAGAATAGCCCTGCTTTGTCTTGATGCAGTGTTCTCTATTTTAGTAATAATTGCAAAGAATATTTTTTCTAATGATTCTTTGCACTTGAACTATTTCTTTAATGAAATTATTTTACTTCAGGACACATGCTTTGGTCTCACATGTGCATCGACTTCACATATTGCTCTTAAGTGTAAGCCTGTAGATCAAAATGTTTTTAAATGATTGAAAATATTAATGTATTAGATTTGTCCAGACTTGACTGGGAGTTAAAGTGTCTGCTAACAATTATTCTGGACCAGAAATCACAACTGTAGCATTACATGAGTCGTGAACCTGTTTGGACAAAATATAGTTTTCTTCATTTTAGATTAAGAATGATTTAAATAACTTTTTTTTTCTTAGATAACAATAAAACCTTTAGATATTTTAGCCAGAGAGATTCTCCAGATTCGTCATCTGCACCCTTGTAGACTGTTGTTCCCAAGTTGCTCAAGCTGCCGATGTGTGAACTTTGTGTCAGATTTTTTGTCACCCCCACCCCCCCCCCCCCCCCCCACTGTCTTTCAAATAAAAGATTTTCAAGTGATGACAGGCTCGCCAGTGTTGGATTTTAATAGCCAGGGGAGAGGAGCCACTTTACAGTTACAGGACTGATTTATTAGCTGTTGGTCGCTGTCTTGTGCTGGACATGTAGGGACATTGTGCTGCTCAGAGCTCTCATTACGCTGCAAAACAAAAGCACACCACATCCCTCTGTGTGGCCCTTCCCTTCGCGCCAAGATCTCTACAGCACAGCGTAACTCGACCAGCTGAGGCGCATGTTTATCAAACAGCGCTGGGTTATTGCGGTGTCTGGTGGTGGGACAGTGTGAAGACGGCATGCTGGAGACAAAGATATGAGAAGAGGATTTGTTTACCCTCGACTTCATGTTTTACATTCATGCTCCATAGTGAAGCCATGAGATATCCAATAATGGCTGGGCTTGTCTTATTACTCTTAGTGATACATCAAATGTTCATTGTACTCCATTATATAAAAAAAAAAAACTTCTCCAAACTCTCGGGTGCCTCTGTTCTACTCCTGCTGGACATTGCTACTGCCACACACGTTCTGCTTATTTTTGGTTTCTTACTCCGCAGGTATAAATGTGTGAGGGTTACATGATAGTGGTGGTGGTTATTCACTTCGTAGACAAGATTAGTGATATGTCAAGAAATGCAACCACTGATTTTGCATAGAAGAACTGGAAATGTGAACGTGTGTGTGTGTGTGTGTGTGTGTTTGTGTGTGTGTGTGTGTGTGTGTGTGTGTGTGTGACAGAGAGAGAGAGAGGAAGAGTAAATGTGTGGTGAGATTGTTTAGACTGGTTAGGCAGAGGGTGAGAGAGCAGAATGCCACGGCTGAGACTGGCTCGAAGGTTTAAACTGAGAGACGCAGGGATTCCCTTGATGTTGAGCAACACATACATAGACCAAAGTCTTCCTGGAACCCTCTCAAACTGTTCACTTGCATCCCTGAATGAACATGTCTCATCCAGATCATCAATCCACTTAATATTCAGTGACCTGCCAAGCCCTTGATGAATGGATGTGAGTGAGTTGGAGGAGAGAAAACACCCTGAAATGTGAAGTGTAGGCCATATTCCAGCATGAAATGATTGTGACTATAAATTATATTTACAAAAAAGTTTTACTGGGTATTTTATGGATGCTGTCAGTGACGCAGTGATCAACTGCATGCTTTATTAAGAAAAACGTTGAGTCTAATTTTGTCTTCTTATCTCTTGTTTTGAAAATATGATCTCTCTATGAGAACTGAGAGAACTGAAAATAAAATGTATCTTGATAATTACTTCACCATTGAGCTTTTCAAAAGTGGAGAAAAGGACTGAAACCACAGAGACTTACCTTCATTTCTGCTTGACAGGTAATCACCCCTGCCTGTCCACTCTCAGTGGCTCCTTTGATTGTGAGAGGAGGGACATCACATAATCATAACATGTGACTGTATTTCAACATGTCCATAATAGACCTACAGAGACAGAAATAAGAAAGGAATTTGAATCCAGATTCCAAGACTCCAGGTGTCTGATCCAACTTGTTAAAATACTGAAATAAATGACACAAGGGCATCATGCACTGTAAAAAAGTCTGCAAGTAGCATATTATTTGTTTTCCCAATCCTGGTCCTGCAGCAGGAGTGATTACCCCATCAGTAGAGCATCAAACTACTAAATCAGTCTGTCCTTGTATTGGGAATATGAAAAGATCTCTTTGACAACCATGCGCCCTTGCAAACAGGAGATAAGCTTATAGTCAATGAAATACGTAGCAGATGGTACAGATGATATGAGTATGGCCAGTTTGGAGGCATGGAAGAGGCCTGAAATGACTGTGAAGTCAAACCCAAAGCCCTATCAGACGATCAGCCTCTCACTGAGCTTCTGAAGAGTATGATAAATTAGACCGCTCGAGGGGACTCCTTTTAATCACAGGGCCCAGTACATCGCCCTGTTGGTGTGGCTCATGTAATTTGGCTTAGTCTCACATGCTATTTGCAGAGTCAGAAATCGGTGGCATGTAGGCGCATGGCGCTGTGTTTGATAGGCCGTGGCAGGGTGTAGCGTGGGAGGAGGGGTGTGGCTAGGATTTCCTGACCAAGCCTAGTGACCAGCCTTTGACAGGGGTGTTCCAAGTGTTTGTAACTGGCCTCCCTTTCCAATGAAAGACGTCAAATCAGAGCCAGATTCAATGGAAGAATGGAAAATTCCATAACGTGCCAAAGTTTGGATTAAAACCTCAGTCCTCAGGTACACAAGTATTTGGCTGGGAAATAATGTCTACACTTTGATGACCAAAAGAATCTTATCTTTTTATTTATTATTGTGTTTACTGCTATTATTGTATTTTTATTTATGTATTATTCAGGAACCCTTATGTATTTAAGTAATCCTAATACTTATTTGTAAGTTATGGTGGAAGGGTCAAACCCATTCTGAACCATATCTTCATGTGCATGTGAAAGAGTAAAATGCTAACCGAGATCTCCTGATGATCTGCTGTTGTCCATTTGCTGATATTCACTCATGACCCCCAGCAGTGGAGGTTTTTTATAATCCCAGCCACACACACACACACACACACACACACACACTCTTCCCAGCCAAAAACCTCTGTCGGGGGAATCAAGCACACTACAATTTCCCACTGCTCTGACCAAATGTTTGCAAGCATCAAACCTATTTTTTTATTACCCGTTATCTTTTCACATCCTTCTTTTAACTTAGATCAATTCCAGATGAGGAAATAGTGATTCATGTACTCAGCAGTATTTCCCTCTCCCTTTCTTGTCATTGTGCAGGATGCAGGATAGAGAACTGTGAGACCTGCTTTAGTAAAGAGCACTGCACGAAGTGCAAGCCTGGCTTTTACTTGCACAAAACCCGCTGCTTCGAGAAGTGTCCCGAGGGCTTTGCGCCTCTGGAGGACAATATGGAGTGTGGAGGTAAGACTGGACGCTTAAATGCAGATTAGCAGCATGGAGAGTGGAATAAATCTCTGACAATTTGCTTTGACTAGGATACTTTAGAAAGCAATTCAGTTCATCATGAACTGTAGTAAACTCAAATTTAACCCCATTTTCATAAAATTATGATTTGTATATAGTTTCTACTGGTAAAACTTCTGGCACTGAAAAACTATTTACAATGCAGTAGAATGCAGATAGTAAAATCTATACTAAACAAAGCATGTCAACAAAGCAAGCAGGTATTTAATGTTCATTAATTACTATTACACACAAACATATTTGAATGTGTGCCTTGGTTGTTAAATCCCTGCCCTTTCCTCCCTTCAGAGGGCTGTGAAGTAGGCCAGTGGAGTGAGTGGGGATCGTGCACCAGGAGAAACAAAACCTGTGGCTTTAAATGGGGCTTGGAAACCCGCACCAGGCATATTGTGAAGAAACCACCAAAGGACACAATACCGTGCCCTACGATTGCTGAGTCCAGAAGATGCAAAATGCCCATGCGACACTGCAGGAGAGGTGAGATACTCAGCGTGTGTGAGTGTGTGTGTGTGTGTATATGCCAGTAATGCTGTAAACACAAACTGCCATGGAGAACAGGACCCAGCCTTGTATTCATTAAGACTCCACACTGGGTTGCTCTATTTCATATTCTCTCACAGTCAGAGGCCTGTTAAGGGTCTAGAAAAGGAGAAGTCTATGCACTCCACACTCACCTGTTAAATCACAATCTGTGTTTTTCTGCCCTGCACTGTCCTGTCTAACCTCAAATGTCTCTATTTGGATTGTGAGTGCCCCTTGGTATATTTTCATGCATGATACATTAGTGTTTTCCTATGCTCACTTTAGCCAGTTTGCTAGATTTTACCCGGAGTATATTTTTTCTTGCGTTTTCCTCTTTCTTCTCGGTGGAATTGCTCAGAGTACGAAGTGCAGGTTTTCTCAATGGCACCCTCTGTTTTCTCTCTACTATTTGAGACTCATTTGCGGTACGTTCTGCATGTAGTTTCACTGCTAAAAGAGAACTCCAATCTGTGGAAAAATATTTTGACTGTAAACACAGCCAAAGAAACGTTTTTCATAAAGTGTTTAGCTTTGGACAGATGGGCCAACTTGCTAATGAAAATAATTGTCTTATTCATGGGGGGCTTATCAGACGGGACATGTAGAAATAATTAATTGGGGTTTTGCTCCCCCCCCCCTGTATTTTCAGTGCTACTCACCTGAATACATTTATATACCTTGTGGTCTTTGAGTTATGGTACTGCCACACCAAATGCACATGTAATTTCAATTTAAGGTCAGCGCAGGATCACACATCCTGTAACTCTACCTATTTTCATTCAATAATTTCCACTTTCAGTGCTTTGTGTGTGTTTTTTACTTTAATGTAGCGTCAGCAGTTCAGGAGCCCAGAAGTGAAAGACTATGGACTGCCTGGCTGGTGGCTCATATATCAGTATTTATTCAGTTATTTCCTCCTTTGGGACTAGTTGTCTCCCTTAATGCCTTTAATTTTTGAAGGTCATGAGCTTCACAGCAGCCAATGAGAAATGACTGAAAACCAGTTAGTACTTATGATTTCATAACCATTTGTCATGGTCAAAATTAAAACCACTGTCCTTTTTATACAAACAGATTATAAACAGATTGGGCATTCTGTGCAAATGGTCTGAAGCGAACTGGAACCAAGGGTGTCTTTGAGCAAGTCAAATGAATAAATCTAAGATGGAACATAAAACATAAATCTAAGATAGGCGCTCTTTCCTGTATCAGTAGTGGAAGAGTAAAAGGAGAATTGGGGATTGGAAATCTGGCACATCATCCTCCTATACCCTTTTCTGGCTCAGCTGGAGAATTTTCCCCAAGTAATTTACTTCTTCTTGCTTGACCTTTCCCAAAAATATTTAATAGTCCTCTTTAATTAAAAGCTGGCATTGTAATGCATAGTTACTGGCATCAATTATCTAGTATGAGGTTAATGATTGAGGGCCATTGTTAAAGTTTTAATTGAAGGTGCTGTGGAGCCTTTTCTAGCCATTTACAAAACACTTGTCAGCTCTGCTTATGGAAACTACCTCCCTGCTGATATGGATAATGTGAGTCAGAGACGGCCTGTATGTAAATCTGCATGAAGGATCCAGCTGTTGGGGCCACAGGATTTTTAAACAATGTCCAATGGTTGGATATCGTTTCTAAGTCACTGCTCCGCAAACTTCATAATTCTACAGTCTTTGATTTGATAGACAAATAGTCCCAACTAGTGGGTAGAATTGGACACGACTAAACAAATAAGCTGAGGGAAATGGGGGAAATGCAATGACAAAATCAGCAGCAGAACAATGTCACAAGCTGTTTATATTCATGGTTGGCTACAGAAATATCACAGGAAAAAATTGCTCATATCCAACCAGCCATTTAAAACTTGATGTTTCGACATGCTTTTAATATCAAGAAGGACAGTAAGGAGAACTGATTCTTTTACGAGAAATTTGATTTGGGAGTTATGCTCAGGGAACATTTAAGCACAGTTAGAAAAAAGTCATATGTAGATGACCAGGAAATGGCCACAAGGACTGAGCAGAGCTTAGAGGGTTTGTCTAGAGGCTTCGTTAAAGCAGTTTCCGTGGTTAGTATTCCTCCCAGCTGACCTCTTAAATTACACTGGATTCCAGGGACTTTGTGAATAAGTCCCTGAACACTACCTAATACAGCAGCTTTACTCAGACAAAACAACAAATTAAATCTAGGGACATAAATACGATTAGGGTCAGACTACAAACATGTATGTGAGCATGTATGCGAGTCCACATGTGCCACAGTGCCAAGCAGACAACTCTTCATTGGTGCAAAGGCGAAGCAAAAGGAGACTGAAGAGCCAGGCATTGGAATAAGATCACTAACAGCAGACACTAGACACCTGCTTTACAATAAGTATTGAGTTACGCAACAGCAGACCTTCTAGATAGCTATGGATTAAGTAGATACAGGAAATCAGAGAAGGGTGGGGCAGTAGGTCCACTATTTCTGGCATTGTTTATCCGATCATCCAGCTTTCATTACTCTCAGCTTAAATAACACTACTCATCATTTAAAGATTTTACAGATCTGCAGCCCCTTGCCTTGACCTGAGCATGTTTTTGACCTGACTCAGGCTGACAGGAAAATAATACATGCAACTCTGAGCCTTAATAAAATATTAAACATAGTGATGATGCTGTAGAAATACCTAAACTTCCCGTTCTACAGGAGCCACCAGGCGTGTAAAATCAGCCATGCTTGGCTGCTCTGAGTCGGTGCTTGAGATTCGGTTGCCGGGTCGACGGTCCCCTGCAGGCATGTCAGCCTCCTTCTGGCAGTTTGTGGTGGGACTCCCCGGGGTGGACTGCTGCGGGGCCCATAAACACTGTTTATTAATAGCCACTCGACTGCTTGCGAAAATGAAATGCCTGCTGGGCCCCAAATCTGCACCTCCTACTGCCCCTGTCATCAAGTCTTTCCCTGGCCAGGAGGGGAGAGAGGAGAGGAGAAGAGAAGAGAAGAGAGGAAAAGAGAGGACAGAGGAAGATAGTAGAGGAGACAAGAGGAGAGGAGAGGAGAGGAGAGGGGAGTAGGAGAGGAGATTGGAGGAGAGAAGAGGAGAGGAGAGGAAAGGAGAAGAGGAAGAGAGGGGAGGGGATGAGAGAAGAGGAAGACAGGAGATGTGACAAAGAGAGAAGCGGAGAGGAGATAAGGGTAGATGAGATGAGGAGAGAAGGGGGAGGAAAGAAGGGGAGAGGCGAGGTGAGGAGAGGAGTGGAAAGGAGAGGAGAGGACGGGAGGAGAAGAAGAGAGATGAGAAAAT
>JBBMFX010000007.1:15505008-15524045 GCA_037832545.1 Rhabdalestes septentrionalis
GGGGGGAGGAGAGGAGTGGAAGGGAGAGGGGAGGAGGGGAGGAGAGGAAGGGAGAGGAGAGAATGAGAGGAGAGGAGACAAGGAGAGAAGGTGAGAGGAGATATGGAGAGAAGGGGAGAGGAATAGAGAAAGGGAGATGAGAGGAGGTGAGAGGAGAGAAGAGAAGATGAGGGGGAGATTAGGTGAGGAAACAAGCAAGAGAGGAGAGGAGAATAGGTGAGAGGGGAGAGGAGGAGAGGAGGAGATGAGAGGGAAGGAGAGGAGAAGAGAGGAAGAGAGGAGGGGAGAGTGAGGGAGGAGAGGAGAGGAGATGGGGAGGAGTAGGAGAAGGGAAGATAGAGGAGAAAGGGGGAGAGAGGAGAAAAGGAGAAGAGAAGGGAAGGGAGGAGGAGAGGAGAGTAGAAGAGAGGTGAAGAGAGGAGAGGTGAAGAGAGTGAGGAAAGGAGAGGAGAAGAAAGAAAAGGACAGGGGACACTGGAGAAGGATGTCTTCATGGCTGTGCTTCTAGAAACAGCCCTGTCAGCACATTTTCTGTTCTTCCAGTATGGGACTGTTGTTTCCAGCTCTACCTTTCAGTGTTCTCTACACACAACAGCCTCACAGAGCAGAAGTCTTCTCTGATGCTACAAATAGCCCAAGACCACCTCCCCTGTCCCAACCCCAGGTTATTTCGTGTCAGTAATATTAACTGTTGTGTAAAGAACTTAGAACGTCATTGCCTCTAAATGCCTGCTTAATCTTGCATTAATTCCCCAGTGTTGGATTTAGAGCGATTGAGGCTGTACACAAACATGCCATTGGACTGTGCTTGCTAATTTTGCTGATGGCAGCAAAGCAGCTTTTACATTCGCAGACGGCAGAAAATAACACAATGAAGACAGACTTGATCATGCATGTGTGAGCTTTAATACAGAGTTATCTTGGGGAAAATAGCATGCTTCAGAATTAGGCACACAGACCTGACATGCAGGACATAAGAGAAGGAGACACATTTTCATTTTATATATCATCAGCAGTGTACTTCTAAAAGTGAAGGCACAAAAAGGGTCCTATGGTGCATTTGCAAACGTTTTTGATGATCTCAAGAATTTTTCTGTAGATGGTGATTTAGAAAACCAAAAGGACTATTTTTGTAAAGAATATTTTTTATTCTCCCAATTTAGAGATTAGTTTGCACCTGTTTGCTGTGTCCTATCACACAATGCTACAAGCCTGAGTGCGTAATAGCAGTCATGTGCATTGACCTCTGAACAGGAGGTCTGCTTTCGTACTTTGAATAGCTGTTTGTTCTTTCAGTCCGTATGCAGTGGTGACAGTTTTGCATGAGAAAATTTCATGACAAGCTTTTGCACTTTTCTGAAGTCAAAACTTTTATTTCACACATTTAGTTTTGGTTAAACTTAACTTCTAATTGGTCAAAATATAAAAATAGTACATTTTAAATTACATTTTCACTTATTTTTATTAGTTGATACATTCATACGATTTTACATTCTGAAACTGGAAAATCCACCTTTAAAAGAACTTTTCATGCTCATTAGGAGCTTCCAGCATTTTCCACCTCAGTGTTCCAAAACCTCATAATTTACGAATGAAACCCTATGATTGTTGCATCTCTCTGTCCCTCAAACAAGGTCACTGGACAACTTAAAAGACTCAGACTAGACCAGCAACTGCTGAATCCTGTTACATGAGTGAGCAGATGCCCATGATTGGCTAGAATCACACTGATCAATAGTGTGAAAGGGGAAACAAGGCCAACCAAACCTAGGAGAGTAAGAGAGACAATTGTGTCCTCTTGGACACCTGAAAACCGATGGTTATGGCATTGCTAAGTGTACTGAACTGACAATAGCATAAAACGTTTTTACAGCTGAGGTTCCCTAAAAAGTTATAAAACAAAGATTTTATAGTGATTAAAATGTTTCCTTTGGCCTTACATCAAAGCCAGGGAACATTTAGGATCCTGTTTCCCAACCCTTGTCCTGGAGGCACTCTGCCCTGCATGTTTGATTTTTTTCACTCCTGCCAACACACCTGATCCAACTAATCAGCTCATTAACAACTCGTTACTGATTACTCATTAACAGCCCCTTAAGTACGTAAAGGCAGGGAAAACATTAAAACGTGCCTCCCGGAGCAGGGTAGGGAAATATTACTTTAGTGTAACAGGAGAAACATGTACTGTCTGCCTCCTTTTGCTCAGATAATGTCATTTTTATTTTGTTATATGGGCTTTTATTAGGGTATGGCCATTTGTAAGGTCTTAGATGAGTGACTTCATACTCAATTATTTTTGTGCCAAAAAGCTTTCCATCCTACCCATGAAAATATGCTTCTTTTACTCAAACATGACTACCCATAGCCACCCTTCAACCCCACACACACATACACATACAGCAGTTGTCTCCAATGTCTTCATCGTCACTTACAGGCCGGCGAACAGGACTAAGGACTGACAGGCAGCTGGTTCGAACTTAGCAGACAGCCTCTTCAGTATGTGTGGACAGAGTGAGGGCTGCTGGGGCCCCTACACCTGGCACAGAGGCGACTGTTGCTGCTCTAACCACACTGGTCTGTGTGAGCATTAATGGACAGGGTCTGCAGCCAGGGAGAAGCCTAATACCCTCCAGTCATAAGGCAAGTGCAGCTTGTGAGCCATATGGGAGATCATGGTGAAGTGATGCCCACAGAGGAGTAGTTGCTTTTTGGTCTGTCATGACATGGTAGGCGGGACAAGGCTTGCCCCTCCATGACAAAGAGACCATGCTCGTGGAGAGCTGTTTTCATTTGCACACAGACTTGCCTGGCATTCTCTAAGTTTATGCTGGGAAACTGGAGCACTTCAGGATTCTGCCAAAAAGACATAGTTCTCCTCTCAGCAATGTCAATTACATTCTCAGTTTGGACTGGAAAATGACAACTCCTATTCATTTTTGTGCCTCTTTGTGTCAAGCCTGCACCTATTCTTTCTGCCTTGTCATCAAGCTAACACAGAGACACCCTTCTTAGGCAGCTAATACATTTCTCACAGCATCAGGCTGGCAAATCCAAAACAAATAGCATTCACTGGGTGAAACTTCTTGGATGCACTTAGTAGTTAAAGCCAGAGTGTGAACTGGTGCTCCAGTTTATGTATTTGATTGATGTTGGCTTGCCAGGCCTTTCATGTAAATATGAAGCCTATTTTAAGAGAAACCTAATTTATGGCTCTGGATGAAATCTGCAGTTTTCAAGAATGACTGATTGGGACTTGGCTATAAAATGTTAACTGGAATTATTTAAGACGAAACATTTATTTGATCAGTATTGATAAAATACAGCCTGTTCCTCAAAACTGGTAAGTAGATTTATGTTTTGATGTATGTCTCTTTTTTGGCTTAATGGTGGGTGAGAAGTCGTCTAACCATTTACCTTCAACTGAACAGACCATCATAAAAATTAGTAGAGGAAGTATCCACACAAAGACAAATAATTGAAAAACGTATATGAACATGAGAATGCTGTGGCAAAACAAAAGATCATGTGGTCTTTGCAGTGTGGAAGTGTTTTTGTTTTTAAATCAGATCAAGATACCAAGTCTAGTGTGAGAATTTTTGGCCATATTGACCAGGTAATATCACAAGCCAAACAAAAGAGTGTGACCAGCAGGAGATTAGGGGCATGCCTCTTTCCCAGGGTAAGTGGAGCTTGCTAATTGGCTGCCATCATGGCAGAGTGATTATCCATGCCCCACGCCCAGGCCTGTTGTGACTGGTAGGCCCTCGGACTAATCTTCCTTTAATTAGCTAAATCTGCGGGGCTGAGGCAGGAGCAACCTCAGTGCCAACTCACCACAGTGTGGTCACAAAAGCATCAGCAGTACACTCCCCCTCCATCCACGGCTTAAACATCTCAGCTTTTGGAGGATGTGAGATCAGATGTCCATCCTGAAGTCACAAGTAAACTGTGCTTGCTGAACCGTGTTTGGTGAATTTCTCCTGAAATCAAGTCAAGCAGAGATCATTTCATGGATTGAAGGATCTTGATCCAAGAATCTAAATCCAAAGGACTAAGAGAGAGAGGACTGAGTTTGTTGCTGATATACTGGGGTTAAGCCCAAGTCGACTGATTGGGGCTTTCAAGGTTTATCCACTGGCGGTCCTGAGGGGGCCTAGTTTCTGGAAAATCAATGTCTTTGCTTATTCAGACTGAAAGGAATCCTCTGCACATTTCTGCTTGCCGGATTCAAAGCTGGATTTCACTATGATCTGGCTCAGGTTGATCAGTGAACAGTGCGACTTTTGTGCTTAAAGTTCAGTTCTGAAGACTCTAATCTTACTTGTCTATTTTCATATTTAGAAGAATTTGTTGATAATATATCAGTATTAGAAATTAAAAATCTGCAATTAGATAAGAAACCAGGAACAGAGGTTAACTGCGTTTAGAGTATGTGGGAGCTAATATTATATGTTTTATATAAACGTATGTTTTACATGCTCTTCTGCTTTCAACCTAATCTATGTCCGCGTCTTCTTCCATTCCGCTTCAGTCATCATACCACTTAAAAAATCTTCACCTGTTTTATATGTATGGGCCTCTGAATACTTCTGCCATTTTTAAATCTTCCAAGAGTGATTTCCAGTAGTTTTCTCTCTCACACACTCTCTCTCTTCTACCTAAACCCCTCTGAAAAACACTTTCTCTTTCTTTTACACAATCTTTCACCCTCTCTCTTTCGCCATGGTTACATTCTTCTGATTAGCTCTCCACCAAGTGCCCTGCACCCTGACCAAAATAAATAAGACCCCTGTCATTCTGTCAGCAACTGTCTTCAGAGAGCTATATCTGAAACACCCCATGATCCTGCTGGATTTTATATGGAGAATCCATCGTCATACCACAGGCATGAGCCATAAACATGTGGACTCGTGTGGAAGAGGGCTCGGGGTGAGGGAGAGCTCCCCTCTCTGTATCTTCTTCATCCGCCCTTTTCAAACCCAGAGAAACATGGATCATTTGGGGTGGGATTTTTATATTTTTCATATCTGGAAACAACTTTCCTGAATAGGCTCTTTGGGATCCCTGTGAAGTACTTAAATCTGCAAGGCAAAGAAATCAATCTTTTATTATATAAGGCATCACTGCATTCAGCTTTGCACTTTTATGGAGTCTGAGTTGTACATGTGCCTCTGAGTGGAGCTAAACCTTTGCTTTCCTGTGCCGAAATTATCTCAGGACAAATGGTAAGATAATGAGGAGTGTGAACTTAGTCCTTCTGCCGGCCAGCCCACTGTCAGCACTCACAGGGGCCCCACACACATGCTTTCATCTCCATGCTTTACACACATGGCCAGGCAACACACTTCCGCTTAGTCCACAGTAAACATGTGTCTTCATGCATGCACACACATACACATGGATACATGCATGCATGCATGCACAGACACACAAACACTTTATGGTTTGTATGTTGAGGGTTTGTTTCAGTTTAAACACTGGCATGACCCAGACCACCTTCTGTAGACAGAGCATGGCCATTAACATCTGGAGCCCAGTTGCACCAGCTTAGCTTCAAGAAGCTCCTGTCCTTCCCCTTTCTCCCTTTCTGGTTCTGACTCCCCCTCTGTCCATCATTATTGTCTTTGTCGGTCTGTCTGGCATTCATTCTTGTTCTTTATCTTCTGTCTCCTTCTCTGTCTGTCTCTCACTCACTCACTCACTGTTATCATTTCATTTATTTATTTATGTATTCTTTATTTAACAACATAGTCTACCTTTGCCATGGACATGATATTTTTTAGTCCGTCTTTCTCTCTCCCTTTCTGTCCCTCCTCTCTCTCTACTTTATTGTCTCCCACCCTCTCTCTCCATTTTTCTTTCTGTGGGGCTCTCCCTCTTGGGCATCTCTATAGAGACATTACAGCTTGTAATCAGAACATGATGATACACTGGGACTCCAGCGGGAAGTGGTAGTGTCTGACCTGCTCACATCCCCACAGGGCTGGACCAGTGAAACAGATACCCAGTCAAAACAAAGACGTGCCACCGCTGGGTGGTTGAGTGTGGCATGCTTGGGTGATCTTTAACTCCGTCTGCGTCAAGTTAATCAAGTACGCTCGTGCAAAAACTCTAAATTGCAGGAGATTCTCACGCACAAGTAGATTTACAGCCTAACTACACTGAGACAAATGGCAGGGGTTGAAAAGTCAGCCTATTCAGTCCAAATATTGGCTTGTTTCTCTTGGTATGAAACATGATTTTCTGCATGCAGATTTTATGCAGGCTTTTATACAACGCTATTCATTTCCCTAATGTTCACATTTTGCAGTAAAAGAAATCCCCAGAGTTGGTCAGTGTGCTTTTACGCTCTCCTTTTGTGCTTGCTTGTTTGTGGTATTTTTCCCCTGCCCAAGTGCCTGGCCTGCATCCTTGTGTGTTTAGACTGAATAATACCTGGATGTTGGACAAATCCCCGCTACCCTGCGGTTACTGTTGGATCTTTTCCCTGACACGCTCATATTTTTCTCCCCGGTGGTGCTTTGTGGAGTCCTGACCCCGCTGGGCTTTGCTAGGGCTTAAAGGCAATAGGCCTTCTGACTGCCCCACATTCCTTAACATCTTCATACCTTGGTTCATCCTTTCAGCAGCTCTGTGCCAAAAGTGCCCGAATCCACAGGTCTCCATTTTACTAGGTGAAACCTGGAAATCACAGGCTGAAATTACACGGCAATCAAAGGCAGTGAAAGTGCCCGTACGCTGTGGAAAATGCCTGCCACATGTTGTGAAAGTGCCCGTACGCTGTGGAAAATGCCTGCCACATGTTGTGAAAGCTCAGTGTTTGCTTTTGGGGAGAGGGGATTGATTGTCGACTCCCCATAAGCTGATGATAAAAGCCATCAGCTTCACTTAGATGTCCACATGAGTGGCGTCAAGTGTCTCATCTTGAAGAGAATTGCTCACTCTAGACCTCGCGGGGCCAAACATCAAACATGCACACTCCCATAGCCTGACCACTCTTTGTACTGAAGAGCTGGATCCATTTCCTTATGTGTTTTTTTAGGGTATACTCTGAAGGAAATGTCTTTGAGGGCATGGTTTTGGATAGATGAAAGGTGTTTGGGAAATCCAAAATGGAGGTAGAATGAGGAGTACAGCCATGACTATGTCGTCTCAAAGTGTATGTTCTCAAAGAGAAGTGCAGCTCTCCCTATCCCATACCGCTCCTCGGCTTTAGCATGGAGGCTTTACACTGATTTGATGAGGCCCCTTGGCCTCCTGGCTACTTCCTCTTTTGGAAAACAGGCTCTCCTCCTCCAGACAAGAGGCAGATTTCCTCCACTTCTCTCCCCACGGTGAGAGGGATGAAGGGCCTTGTGCTGGAATGAGATATGAAGAACACATCATGCTGCACAATTTCCTCCTTCACCCCCCCATCAGCTCCCTGTGGGGTACAGAGGCAGCAGAGCACATCAGGACATTAAGTGAGAGGAGAATCCTCAAAGCAGGTGCGGCAAATACACACCAGTGTCAATCTTTTCGGATCTTTTCTCTGGTTGCAGGAGTGCCACATGCACATATGACTGTCTCAGTGTGCAGGCATGTGCCTGTGTTCTGGTTTTATGAATGCTGCACTCTTCTTGAACAGCTCCTGAGAGCCTCCCCTTTCTCCCCTAACCACGCAATCAAAACACTGACGCCCTCCAATCTGTCATTCCTGAACCTGGCGTGCTGAGGAGTCCACAGACTCTGTGTGTTTGTCTAATTCCATTAATTAAAACCATCAGAAATGAGCTTCTCTGAAAGGGGGAAATACAGTGTTCTTATTGGAAAACAAACACACACACACACATATACACACAGGCAGGCCATTGCCGCGCTTCCCACCACCTGTATCACTTGCAGGAATTGCAGCTTCGGGGGTAAAATAGAAAACAAATGTTCCTTCAAATGGTTTGTGTAATGGTGGTGTGAAGAGGTCACTTCCTTGGCGGAGTGGATTTTTATGTCCATTTCATGACAACCGTGAGGAGGTTCAAATTTACAGTTACAGACCACTAGGATAGACATTTTTGAATTTTACTGGAAATGTCTGGAATTTTACTCTGCCTTAAAGACTGCATCTGACTACACCAATGCTGATCTGGTTTCTAAACGCATGCTTGGACCGCCAGAAACCCGCCAATACTCGAAAGGGTCATCAGTCATTCTTCACAGATCTTTGGATAACTTCTGTGTGCGAACTATTCCACATTGATATGCAAATATGAAACAGATGCTTCACTAATCTTAACAAAATAAAGAAAAAGTACTGAGATTTGATTTTGGAGTGCAAACTCTGTGATGAGAAGAGGACCTCCCCCGTTCTTATTAGTTGATGTCACTGGTAAAGAATCAGTAAAAATCGTGCCAACACTTTTGTCATACGCATGCCTGGAGAGTAACACACAAACAAACAGCCGAAATAGCGCTTGTGAGCTCTTTGATAAAGCTGCTTGGGCTTTTTATGTTACTTGTCAGAAAAAAACGTCATAACATTCAGGCAGTAATTAAATGTAACTAAAGCTAATTATGTCTCATTTTCTAAGGGGCTCTGGACCGGAGCTCTATCTACTTAGAGACATATGTGGGGTGAGTCAGGCCGAGAGATAGCAGACCACATTTGTGGTATTGCAGAAAACCTCTCTCTCTGGGTTTTCTGCATAAGCCTCTTCATAGTAGTCATGGCATCTGCTGCTGTAACTTCATAATGACAGCACTGGGAGCAGGGCTCTGCTAAAGTGGGCCAGTTAGATATTTGTGTTGAGGCCCCAGTAGCATTACCCAACTGTGAAGGTGATTCAGTTGTGAATATGCCTGTGAACAGTGAAGGCTTTCTGTCATCCAGCTGTTGAAAAAGTCTAATAGTAGTAGGTCAAGTGTAGTAGTAAGTCAAGGCGACTACACTTTTAAGATTATACTACAAGTCCAGTCGCTTTGACTTAATGTCTGTGATTATGTGGTGATTATGAGCTGTGGAAATGGGAGATACAGAGCAAGTGCCTTAACAGACCAAGAATCTCCTCCATATGATGGATACCAGCCCACTTCTGTAGACTCACTTCCATGCATAAAATGTCTCAGGGGTAGGTAAGTATGTATGTATGTTTATGTAAGAATTTTATTCTGGTAATTTTAGACCATTTTCTATTCATCAGTTTATCATAAAATGGTAAACTTTGACAGGCTTTGAAATGATAGCAACAATATTATATATTGTTCTTTAGATGCAGACTACTGTTCTGCTACATTTCAGTTTAGAGTTCATGAAGGTTTAAGTGCAGTAAATAATGAATGCAATTTTCAGATATTCATCTGTAACTCACACATTTTGCCATTATCATAGGCTAATGATGCTAATCTTTAGTTGTTTTTTTATTTTTATTTCACTGGTCATTAGTGTACCGAAGCTTCTGCAAGTCAGGGTGGTGTACTAACCTGCTCCTAATCTACCAACAGCTCCTCTGCCATTGTGTAGAATGAGAAAATAATGACGCACCTAATCTGTACATGCCTATTTTTCGGCTGGATAGCATGTGTTTTAAATCACCAGGCCTGATAGTAAGCAGAGCCCAGCAGGGGAAGAGAGAAAAGGAGAAGTGTGATCCAGAGTAATCTTGTTAGGCTAAGTGAAGCTTTGCAGAAAAGTCTCTTGTCAGCCGGCTGGCAAGATGAACTCCTGCTCCAAGATCGTCCTCCATCCTTGCATTTCACCTTTCTGTTATCAGTCATCTCAAACTCTTACTCATTCTGGTCCTCTTGCGTGCTCTTTCTCATTCTCTCTCCCTTTCTCTCTCTCTCTTTCTCTCTCTCTCTCTCTCTCTCTCTCTCTCTCTCTCTCTCTCTCTCTCTCTCTCTCTCTTTCTTTCGTTCTTTCGTTCTCTCTCTCTCTGTTGGAAATAGACATAAAGGCACATTTTGGATGTATAATTCGGTGCATTCTGTGAATGTATAATTTGAATTGCTTCAAGTAACTTGTGTGTATGTTTCTGAAAGGGAGGAAACCAACACCAGCAGGATCCAAATAATGTTCTCATGTTTGTAGATTCCATCTATTTGAATCAAAATAAATGATTGTAGGTTTCAGATAACTCCTTTATTAATCATCAAATAGAGGCTAGATTACACTATTACTAATGTTAAAAAAGATTTTGATGATATATGTCCATTTCTATATTTTATTTATTTTCTAATTTTATTCTAACCTCAAGTAAAAGTTATTTTTCCAAATTTTGTTGTTTTTGCTTGTAACCATGGAAATGTAATAGAAGTGTTTTAATAACATGCACCCACTTTCAGATACATGGAAAGACAAGGAAATATATAAGATCAGGAAGTCTGTGAGAGATATATGAACTGCACATGCACTTTTTTCTTTTTCTGACACACCATCACACATATACACACACACACACACACACACACACACAGGCCCACTAGCACACAAGCACACAGTACTGTGTATCCTCTTCCAGACAGAGGAGTCCACAGTGTGAGTTGAGGGGAGCTGGCTGTAGCTATGTTCCCCTTCACGGCATTATAAATGTATGTGTGAGGAGGCCCTTAATGGCTGCTAATCCAATTTCTGCCACTGAAATCAAATCTCACTGGCGCCAGTAGTCCTTTCCTTCATGCACAAATAATGGCTTTTGCTTTGGTGTGTATATGAAAACGATGAGCTGCCAAAAAAAATGCTGGCTTTACCGTGCCTGAAGCCTATCCCCAATCTTCTCAAAATTATTCAAGTTTCCCTCTTTTTTCTCCCTCATTCTCACTTCATTGCTCTCTCCCTTTTTGGGGGAATGTTGTGCTGGGTGGGGGTTGGAAAAGACGGTTATTAATTGTTGATCCCTTGAAAGATGAGAAGATTTTGAACAGAAGGAGCAGAGAGCCTTCGCAGAGAGGCCCATTTACCGCTCTCTCGTAATGCCTTCCTGAGGTCAGCCATCGATTTGCTTAAACCGCATGCTGCGCTGATAAGATTAGGCCTTTTGATTCCTGAACTACTTGAGTCATCCAGATGAAGTCACTCTGGATTGGACAGCAGACCAAATAGCTCTCTTTTCATTAGGTCATGGCCTCTCTGATGACAGGTTAACTTTGCTTGCCGCTCTCTCTCTTGCTCGTTTTCTCTTCTCTCTTGTTCTTTCCCAAAATGGTCTGAACAGTTCTTATCATCATATTATGACAATTGATCCCAGTTCTCAGTGTATGAAGGCTATGTGGGAGTACAAACCATTCCCTCAACAAATGGCTGTTGTATGCAATGAGACTATGTATGAGTGTAAAAGCCAAACAAATCTGGTCTGGAGTTCTACACAGTTACTTAAGTTATAAGACTGAGACTCCCAGAGGTAGGACTGAAAATTGGGCTGAGTATCCAGGCAGAGAAGGAGTGGTGTGGGGTGTGAAGACTTTGCTATTCAAATTTGAAAGAGTACAGTTGTCATGGGTGTTATACATGTTTATAATTGAAACCAGTGACCACCATCAAAACCATCCTTTGGCTAAATGTGGCTTTACATTCAAAGCAGCCTTAGGATATGTGTGCATTTTACATCTACCTGTATGGACCATTGAAGATGTAGACTGGAACTCATTCACCTGTCACAAACATTTGTGATCAGTGAAAGGGGACTCGGTGTGCTTGATGGCACTGGAGAAAGAATAACATGTTGAAAGGGGAGGTGAAAGGGTTTCAGAAAATAATAGATCACATGAAGGTTGAAAAGAGCAAAGCCAGACCTTGCAAATGCCTAATAAAAACATATTGATGTATATGACCATATTAATAATATGCTCTTCCAAGAGCAGGTACAGGTCATTCCATACTAAATATATAAAATACTAAAATGTACCTTATTGTGTGTAATCTTGACAAGTGATAAGACTTGTCAAGGTTACACACAATAGGGAGATGGATCTCATTCGTGAAAACTAATTTTGAAAAAGCCACATGGAAACAATATACAGATGCTCTCACACACGTCAGTTCACAAGCTTAAAGGAATGGATGCTTTCCCTGGCCAAAGAATGGTAACTCCTGATTTCTCATGTAAACTGTGGAAGGCTTGACTAACATGAGAGTAGTACGCTCACACATGTTCATATGTTTTTTTCAGTTAGCATTTTCCTTAATTTGTTTGTTGAAAGTCATGTGAAAAAGAGTGTCTCTTGGCAGATGGCAACTATTGTCTACAAAAGAAAAGCAGTTAGATGGTTCAAAACAGTTTGTTTAAAAGACATTTTTACAGATTAAAAGCCATTCTGGCTCTCTGCAGTGTGTTTACTTCAGACTTTGCTCAAAGTACAGTTAAATTACACTTGGGCACATTGTTGTGGTGTCTATTAACCGTGTTGTTTGTATTGTCTCTGTAACTGGCAATTGGCTGAACGTTGAATGTTGCTATATATTGCACTGTGGCCCATGGAGAAATGTCTCATGTTGTATGTAAGTGAAAAGTAACCTTTAAAACGGATGTATTTTGTATCCAAGATACTGCTATCTGCGTTCAGAGTCCCATCTTTAAAGACCTGTCAGCCTGTAAATACCATGCAAAGTCTGATTGGCTGACAGATTAATTAAAATGACTGATTATTCAACCAGCATCACACATCAGACTGAGAGAGTTTCAGTTATCTTTATATCTTGATTTAATTTTCTGCTCCAGGTATTGCCTTGTCTGAATTCTAATGAGGCTTTCAGTTGGTGTGGGTTGCCCTCTAGCTGTCAGTTATGAAAGATTATGGAATATAACTCTCCAAACACAATGAGTTGTAATCTGTAAATTCCCAGGCATGAGTAACTGAGTAACCATACACCGTCAAATTTATGTAACAGAATTATCAGTGCTGGGCTTGTAGAAAGTGATGCCTAACATAACTCTATCATAGACAAAGCTCACTATCATATCGACAGGCGCTGTTCAAAGAGGCAGAGGAGTTTGGTAATTCACGTACACTCATTAAAAATAAATGTGCCAAAAGGGTTCTTTGGAACAATGCCTTGGAAGAACCTTTTAGTGGATGGAGGACCATTTATGTAAAGTTGCCTGGATGTAATGAAGCTTCTTCGCTGTTTAGGAACGTACACATCATGTGGCGATATTCAGGATCCTTAAACTTGTAGCAAATCTTTACATTTTGTGTTGTAGTGTTAAAGTAGAAACCAGAAGTGCTTGGGCAAAAGACATCTTATTGGCACTTTTTGCATTCAAGCTGACTCACCCAACCTGGCAGTAAAGTTGCCATCAACCCTCCATAACCAGAGCTGAACACCACTGGTATAGAGCTTAATGAGACACGCTATTGTTCTAATGATGGGAATTTAAAAAAACATACATTCTGGTCTGTTTTAGAGGCCTTTGTAAGTGCAGAACTGTTCTTTATTGACATCAAATGTAATTCATCTTGAGCTGATTGTTGCAAAAGCACTGTTTATGAAGCGCATAGCAACACTGTTTCGGATGGAAATGACCTCTTTAAACGGCAATTAGAGAAAAGCCTATGGGCCAGATGTTCTTGTGCAGTGTGTTGTGTCTGCATAGAGTCATAACCTTGCTGTTACTCACTGTAATAGAAGGTGACATTTATCAAAGGAATTCAGCACTTTTTGTGTGTTTAAATGTGGCTCATGGAAATCGTCATAGCTGCCTGAACAGCGAAGGCTTGAATTAAGGCAGTGTGGTGCTGTGGGAGCCGAGGGTTTTGAAGGCCTCTCTGTGCAAATAACAAGCCGTTGCATGAAGACAGCGTTTTCGCATCCTGCCAAATTGCTAAACTACAAGATTTTAGTCCCAAAAATAGTGCGATTGGATTAATAGCAGGAAATTGCCCTTGGAACATTAAGTGAAATAGTTACTTTTTTTTTTTTTTTTTTGGTGTGTGCCACCAAAAAGCACAAGACGAGCTCTTTTCTCAGGGTTGTTTCCACTTAAGAAAATCATTTTCAAAGAATTTACAGTGCTGTGCTGGGAATGGCAATCGGGCAGCTGTTCGAGCCAAAGCAGCCGTCTGTGTGTGAGAGAGGCTCGTTTTAGATAAACGTGCCACACATTACCCTGGCCTGCCTCATTTTGCCGTGATAAACAGCCTGAACGAGGGCAATAAGGGGACATTAAGCTGAGCGCTGAAATCTGACAACACTGGAGATCATTTACTGCAGCATTCTTCCCCGCACTCTCGCCTTGTTTTTCTATATGTGAACGTGTGTGTGCCTGCGTGAGCCCCAGAAAGTGCTCACTGCTATCTATCCATCATACCAACCTCCAAGATTGGCTAGTTTTCTAATATTGTTAGATTTAATCTCCCGTCACACACATGCACACCCACCCACACGCTCACACTTATTCAGCTTGTTATAGTTTTGTGCTACTGATTGCTGTTGGATTCCATCAGACTCCTCGCTTTCCCAGCATGCTTTGCAGACACCTGGGCTGCATTAAATCTGGTTTAAGACTGGCTGTGAGGGGAACTAGCATTATGCAATTTCCTCTGCTTCTCTCGCTTCACTGCATTTGCACTGGTGTGAGAGCATGAGGAATGAAGTGAGGAGTTCATTCAGTTCGGGATCATTTCTGACACTGTCAGTGTCACAGTTATACAAGTATATTGTTCAAAAGTTTGTAATTGCTGAAATAAGACAATAGTTTTAACATTTTTAGGTGCAATCGAGGCATTTACAGTGTAATGGTAGAAAGTAGCCCCCAGAAGTCTTTAGATGTCTAGACTGTTGTGAGATTAGGACTGATAGACATTTATTTGCATGTTGATATTTTGGTGTAAATTCTTATTTGTTTGAGAGAATGAAGTGTGCCTGCTTAATCAGTTTTGTCTCTGCTCTAGTTTGGGCTGTTGCTGTTGTATCTGGAAAATACAAAGAACTTGTTGTGAACTCAAGTACTTAAGTTGCTGTATCCTCACCAATTAGTATCAGTACATTTCAAATATAAGCTGTTATTAAATGATAAATAATGCGCTGTACTTAGTATGTATATTTTATTTGAGCCCTGCTACCTTTGAACTATGAAGTAGAAGTACATTTTTTACTTCATTTTTTCTAATTTATTTCAGTTTTTACTATCTCTCCTGCTAGTTATTTGTTTACCTTTTAATGTTGCATAGGAATGGCATCAATCTATTAAATGAGTTATCTGCAACTAGACTGGTTTGACCCTAACAGTTACATTCACCAGACATTTAAAGACATTTGAATGTAAATTGTACTCAAATGCAGATGAAATGTGCTTCTAAGACAAATCCAAATGTGATTATATCACCATTATTGGATGTTATGTTAAGAAAATAGCCCCCCACATGATCTCAGCATGTGCCTTTTCTTTTGTTCCTACATTTCGGGCGGCTTCTATAAAAAGCTACTTGACAAGGCATTCCTTTAATGAAACATTAGAAAAAAAGTTGTGCTTCCCTGTGGAATTATGTATAATAAAGAGATCTGTGTAAGTATAATTACATTTGAACTATGAAAGGTTTTTAACATTCGCCTTTCTAAACTTTTGACTGTTACTGTATATGTTGAGAAAACATTGGGTCTGGACTTTTTAACAGCGTAGCCAAACATGTCTGTTACGGTGTGAGTACATGCGTGTGGGTGTGACCTGTGACCAGTAGGTTGTGGGTTTGAATCCCAGGAATGCTAGTAAAACCAATGAGGTACAATCCCCAAGCACTGCACCTCAGGTGCCCGTGCTATTGGTCACTTCCCTCTGCTTTACTTGCTGAATGGATTAAACGCAGAGGAAGTATTTCACACTGTGTGCTGTGCTGCGCTGTGTTCACACGTTACTATAAGTGGCCACTTAAAATGTTTTTCTGTTTTCTGTTTGCTGCAGGGGAATCAGGGAAGCACAAATCCAAAGACCATAAGAAGAAGTCCAACAAGCAGAGGCTGCGCTTCCGAGCCCAGAACCAGCACAGCGATCACCTGGCCTCTCTGAGGGCGAGCCAGTAAAGACTGAGACGTCCCATAGAACAAAGATCAGAAAGCTGCTAGCCGCTGCTCAACACACACTAACCTTGATAAACCTTCACGCCCATAGATCCACAAACATAGTTCCTTACCCTCATGCTGTGCACACACACACAAACACACTTGCTGTCTCTTTGTGCCTCCTGCTGCTTCCCCTCGTGCCAGTGACACATGCCCCAACCTGAGACCCTTCTTGACATCATAGAACTGTAAAGCAGTTGTGCCCACCCAAGTCTGAGGAGGAAGACGGGGGAAAAATCTGAAAGCAGAGAGAGGGAGTCATGGACATTAAGGTTGGCGGATGAGCTGAGATCACAAGAGCAGGCACCCTGACGAACGAAGAAGGAGTGTGTGTGACTAATCGCCATGAGAAAAGAAAGACTCATCTGTATTTATGTAAAATGACATGCCCGTCAAAGGAGGCTGAAAGTGCCACATATTGCCTTTTCTGTTGGCTCTGTACATTTCTGAGAGTACTCCGAAACCATGCATAGTTGCAAAGTATTTTATTCTCGGCACAAGATGTTTACGTCCAGACCGCTTTATTGCTCTAACTGTATATTGTGGATAACGAAGAATTTAGTTGTTCAACTAGCATGGCCACAAGCTCGTGTACATAGTTGGTGAGTTTATCTAATGATAATATTAAAAGAAAATGTTACTGTATTTTCAGTATTGACTTAAATGTGTTAGAAAAAAAAGGTTATGATAACAGCTACAGATGAAAATAAATACGAAAAAACAAGAATAAAAAAGTAACTAAATAAATAAAACATAGCCCTCACATAGCTATTACATTTATATGGTATATATTTGATTTATTTATTGATTCAATTTTGTACTTTTTGTGTTTGGTGACAGTTTTTTTTTGTCTCTGTAAATGTTATCCCCCTGTGCTGAAATATTCTTTGAATCACTTATAACAATACAACTATGTCCACTAGTGGAAGCAGTTTGTGTCTGATGTGTCTAATATCTGTTCTTCAGAAGAACTTCCCCTGCTTTAAGCTTTAAGCTGACCCATAACAGAGCAGCAGAACTATTATAGGCAAGGGAATGACCATGTATATATGACATTCTATTAAAAATGCAATTCATGTCGCCTATGTGATACTGTTTTGTATATTTATTACATGAAGGCAAATGTCATCCAGTATAATCCCTAAACATCTCATCACTTCCCTAAGCTTTTTTTGTCGTTTCCCTGCCACATACCGTTTGGAAAATATGTTTTGGAATGATCCTTGTCAAGATACAACTTTTTGCAGGGTCTTTACTGAAGGAAGGATTTGAGGTGGGTGTGTCAAACAGGTTCCCTCCGAGACACGGACCTACAGACATGAGAGCTTCTCTTATTATAAAACTCTTTCATTTGTCTTAATGATGGCTTTGCTCATTAGCTGCTGAGTCGAATCAAGTGTGTTTAATGATGAGAAGCACTAAAGTGCTATATCCTGAAAGGCACCCAGACTGGACTGCAAACGCTCCCCACACTCCTCATGCAAATATGCCAGGGCTTCGAAACTATAGAGAGATATGCTGCTCTGTTAAAATGTCAAACTAGATACAGAATTATTTGCTGTGTATTCAGAAACTTTTGCCGTTTATATAACCAGACTTATTAGAAAAAAGGAGGCACTGGTGGTGGTAATGCTGATGGATGGAGCTGAAATGTTTCTAAGGAAATTTCTGTATGATGTGAGAATTTAAGTTTGTGTGGTTAAGATAACATAATATAAGATAAACCTTTATTAGTCCCACAAGTGGCAAATTTGCTTAGTAAAGCAGAAAGTGGACAGTACAAAATTAAGAGCAGCAAAATTGATAAACAATAGAATAGAATAAAATAAATATAAAAATAGAAATTCTCAATACACTGTCTAAAGACATTCTAAAGATGTACAGTATGAAAACGTAGTAATATAGTGTGTATAGCTGTATTATACAAATATAAATATATGTGTGTAAAATGTAAGCTGACCAAATTGCACATTTTGTATAAAATACACAGTATTGCACATTCTGCCCAGCAGTATTGGCTCCACCCAAACGTTGCACATATTGTAAACAGAAACATTACACTAAGTAAACTGCACTTCAAAGACAAATTAGCGACAGCTACCCTGTGTATTGGTGTGTATTGGATGTGTGTGTGTCTGTCTGCACGTGTGTGGTCATCAGCAAAATTCTTTGTTGTAAAGTCTGACAGCGGTTGGAAGGAAAGACTTGTGGAATCTCTCTGTCCCACATCGTGGGAGCCGCAGCCTGCCACTGAAGGAGCTGCTCAGTGCTGTCAGAGCCTCCTGCCTGGGGTGGGAGATGTTGTCCATCAGGGATGACAGCTTCACCACCATTCAGAACCATTGGACAATATTCAGAATTCCCTCATGCAGGACCTTTTGGTAAATCCATGGATTACTCAGTCTTTTTCTTAACTTAAATGGGAGTAGAGAAATGGATCTTATTAGCTCTTAATCGTTCTCTTGTTGAGCGTTACGTTTCTCTAACATGAATGATCTAAGCTATTTTAAAAAGGTGCGTAGGACTTATCTCATTCTGAACAAAAGTCCAATACTTTCCCCAAAACAAAAGCCCCAGAGCACTGCTCATACAAACCTCTCATACTGTATGACTTCATACGGTATATGCGCATGCCTACTGTTAACCTCTAAGACAAATGCAGCACATTCCCAGTCTCAAAGTGCCAGTTTTCCAGAACAATCTGCTGTCAGTCATTGGCAGTGGAGTCAGCATGGTGTACTGTATAATCACTGCTTTCAGAAAAGAAATAAAATGTGAAGCTCAATCTGCTAGACAGCTTACAGATGCACAGTAGCAAATGAATCAACCGGTGTCTCATATATCAAATTCAGACAGTTCAACCACAGACTTCCAGCTTCTGCTAATCCTGTGAAGTCACAGAGAGAATTTCCAGAGAAAAAGAGGGCTAGAGTGAGAGAGAGAGAGAGAGAGAGAGAGAGAGAGAGATTGAGAGAGAGAGAGAGAGAGAGAGAGAGAGAGAGAGAGAGAG
>JBBMFX010000007.1:15529050-15539796 GCA_037832545.1 Rhabdalestes septentrionalis
CTCTCTCTCTCTCTCTCTCTCTCTCTCTCTCTCTCTCTCTCTCTCTCTCTCTCTCTCTCTCTCTCTCTCTCACTCTAATATTGCTCTTAACATCTTTTCCTTTGCCATGGCATGGTTCCCTACTTGTGATCACCATCGCAGCTAACGGTGAAGCCATTCTGACCGGGTTGTTTTATTTCATTCAAGACAACCACACAAGACCTTTCTACTTCCCTAGAGGCCTCTAGGTCTCGTAATCACATGAAAGGTCAAAGCCCCAAGCCGACCACACCATCACCACCCATCTCTGGACTCTCACTACTAAGGCTCTGCTAGCAGGATCTCTAACACATGGTCTTCATAAGTTGAGCAGAATACTGTTCTGTACGCTCGCAACACATAAGGGGGAACTCCGAATTCCCTTTATGGGCAGACAGTGCCATGTGGACACACCAGTCACGTTTGGCCAACCCAGCTGCTAGGAACAAAATGAAAAACTCCATCATTGCAGCTTCCCCCTAACCCCCCTCCCACACCTTTTGTTTGGCAACCATTCCCCATTTATTGGATTGTATATAAGGTCTAGTAGCCACATTAACAAAAGGTTTCAAGGGAGGATTAATCAAAAACAGTGCTTATTAAACCATACTAGGAGTTCTCCTATTAAATATACTGTTACCAGCAGAGACCCAAAAGAGTCATATCTATTCCACAGTTAATATAAAATACCCAAAGGAAAGGGGACATTATTTTGTACTGACCAGAGGGGAGTTTTGGTTAAGAGTCTAGAGGGATGCAGTGGCATGCAGCACTGTTCATTGTAGAGGTGAATGGGTGTAATATGGTGGTGGTGGTGGAGGGTAACAAAACTGTCATAGTCCTGGAATGTTTACCTCAGCTCCGGTGAGGCAGAGGCCCAATTCAAGCCTCACCTCACACTCACATGCTCACTTTTTACCACTTTACATTTCCTTTAAAGGTAAAAGAAAAGAAAGCAGCATGGACATTCACACTACAAAACTTAGTTGCCTCTTCTGCGTCATCATTCATATTTTAAACTGTAGTTCGGGGCAGCCTATGTCCTTGTTTACCACACAGTATTTGGTAGTCGGTTTGCTATTTTAAGGATAATTTCAGTTACTGAGTTTACTGAGTACTCTACTAATCACTATTAGCCTTGAACTGAAACAAATATATAATTAGTCACAGCTAGTTATGGTAGTAGCCTAGTGGGTAAAACACAGGGACCACAAATTTGCAGGACACCCCCCCTCCAGCAATGTGTCCTTGAGCAAGACACCTAATCCTCAGTTGTTCCAGGAGGACTGTCCCTGTAACTTCTGATTTTAGGTCTGGATAAGGGCATCTGTCAAATTTCTCAGTGATTAATTCAAATATGCATGTTTTGATTTAGACAATTTCTTCTCAACATAGCTTTATTAGCTTAGTTTTGTGTGTGTGTTGAAAGTTGCTGTAACTCTTTTCCACTCAGTCTCAGCTAATGTAGTTATGTCATCATCATTCGAAATGGGCTGGTTTTATGATATCTCAAGAAAACCTTAATTACAATGACCCAGCAAGATGGTATGCACATGCAAAAATTGCCTTCATGTTTTGTTAGCAATGCCAGAGCAAAAAGAAAAAAATTATAAATGCTGTGTTAAACACGCTGTTGCTGCCTGTCAGACCTGGACGCCCTTTAAGTGGCACTGTTCTGTGTTTACTCCATTCTCATACAATTGAATCATATCGTTAGTTAATTATGAAGCCAGTACCGAGCAGACGCCATAAACCCCCATTTGTTCCTGTATAACGGACTGCACGTTCTTATGAATTCCAGAACTAAATCTGGACTTGTAACCTTCAGAATCTTCTGTTGTGTGTGATATCAGTTTCACGATTAAAAATAACTTTAACTTACATTTAACTGCATGTGCCATATCCTCTAAAATGGATTGTGCATTGCAAAAGACAAAAGGCCTTTGCATTACATTTAACAATAACAATAATAATCATCACCATCATAATCATAATATGTGTTTAGTTAACAATAATTTAACTCTCTGCACCTCTTTCACTAATAAGCCCCCAGACAGCTGGTACTATTGAGGTGAATTCTGAAAGAAAACAGAATAACTACAGCAACCAATATCACAAAAATATTTCAGATCCTTTTACGTTTTTTCACTTTGATAAAGAATATTTCCATGTTCAAATAATAGAAAATGGTTTTACATACTTCACATACATTTATATTTTTGCAGTGCGAAGTTATGTCACAGTGCTGAAATCTGTTTCACAATGTTTTCATACAGCGTTTAACTGGTTCACAGACGATTATCCAAGTTAATATTCCATGTGACGCATTCAGGATTTATGTTTTTTTCTGGGCTTGTCATACAGTTTTTATACTAAATTTGAATAGATTTATGGGTGTTCATATTTTACAGGAATAAGCTGATCAGGACAGCTGGGCTGGTATCAGTTCGTCTCTCAGCTCCCTGGCAGCTAATAGAGAGACTCAGTAAGAGTTCGGTGTCCTCACCAAAACATCTTTCAACAATGTAAACTAGAGCCAAACCACTTACTGTATATTAGGTAACAGTTTAAATGTTGTTTTAATTTAAAAAAAAAACATCTTTCAACAAGACATTTCACTTCAGTCTTTCAGAGATAAGATGTGACTTAGAAATCATAGGCGGGGTGTGTGGTTGTGCTCAGTCTTTAGCTTATGTTACATTTATGACTTCTACTTAATACCACAAACACTGTGAAGCACTGACCTTAAACTTCACTGTAGTTGTAGTCATTTGATTAATAGTATTCCTTATTTCTAGCATTTGTGTGTGTGTGTGTGTGTGTGTGTGTGTGTGTGTGTGTGCGTGTGTGTGTGTGTTTGTGTGTTTGTGTGAGTGTTTGTGTGACTAGAAAGGCACATGTTAATTACTTAAAAGAGCAATAGCAGGAGGAATGAAATAGATCCACTCCTTTCTCTCCTGTTCTCGGATGTTCTATGTGCAGTGAGAAATCCAGTTTGTCACACAAGTGAAGGGACTCTAACAATGGCTCGTTCACTGTGGACAGTCTCACATCACTGAGCTCTCCCAGACTGTCCAGGCTGACACCGTCATGGTGCATTTGAGGAACAGTCAAATTCCAGTGAAGTTATTCAGAGGCCCATTCTGTTTTCTACAGCTGTTACTGCCCTTGACCCCGGTGGCCTCATTACAAATCTTTTCCTCTCATCAGTGTGTATTAAGGCAATGGCAGGCAGTGTGTAGGGGTGACTAAAGGCCTGCTAAATGTATACCTGCTATCACAGTCCTCCAAATTAGTGGCTAGATTTGTGTGTTCAGTCTCTAATTCAAAACCTTTTACTACAGTGTGTCTTTAGCCTGTGTTTACACAGAATGTTTGTAAGCCTTGAGCATGCCCCCGTGTATATGTGTTTGAGTGTGTGTGTGTGTGTGTGTGTGTGTGTGTGTGTGTGTGTGTTTGAGCGTGTATGTTAGTGTGTGGATGTGTGTGTGTGTGTGTTCATGTCTGTCTGCACAATTCAACATCAGAATTTTTCAATTCGACATCTGTATTTTTCAAAATTCTGGGCTTTCATTGCTCTTGGAGAGTAAATAACACTCGCCAACGTCCCTTGAAAACCATTAGGAAAAGAGGCTGAATATTCCCATTGAGTCCTGGGGGAGGCTGTTAGACATTTATGATGCGCTGCCTTTCAAGGGGGAGAAAGAGGAAAAGAGATTAGCCTCTGTGTTTAACATGTCTGGAGTAATAGCCATTAAGCAGTAGGGCAGAGTGAGCGCTGAACAGTCGAACGGTTGCAGGAGCAGAGCCCAGCAGGAGAGCCTGCTGTTGTGTTTGCTAATCGGATACATAACCCTGAACTGCTTTCAGGAAAGTTTCACAGTGCAGGCTGTGTGTTCATCAGGCCAGTCAAATCCTAACTGTCGGGTAAGGCTTCTCTGATTTCCCAGGCTGCACTTAGCTTTAAAATCTACACCGTCAACATTTTCACAGACTGTATATTTTCAAGGGGAGCAGTGAATGCCCCATCACCAGCACCACCGTAATTACGAGCTGAACGCATTGTGCGAGATAAAGTGAACCACATGGCAGGGGATGGCAGACAGGCGAACCCAGCGCAGGGCCACTTTCTGCTATCTCCCTGTGTGGTTTTGGGACATGCTGTGCGAGGGGTGGTGGGTGGGTGGCAGGGTTTGTGGAGTGATGGTGTGATGGGAGCTGTAGGCATGTGCCTGGGCGTGAGGGATGGCAGCGCTCCCAGCTCCCCTGCACCGCTTTAAAGAGAGCGCTTTCTCGGGACAGCTCACTGCTCGGGGGTCCTTCTGTCTGAGAGAGCGGCTACAAGGCACCAGTCTCTGCAGGGGGAGTTTAAGCTCCAATCAAAACAGGATTATACAGACCACAGACTTAAAAAGGGAAGTGCCCACACACACACACACTCACACACATGCAGGCACACAGACAACTGCGCTTGGGCAAACGTTCGGCTCGAAAGAGCAAGACAGCAAGAGCAGCAATTTCACCTCAGTGTCTTCAGTACCTGCAGGAGGAGGAGCAGCTTTCTAGGAAACATCTGGGCACAGTAGAATAAAACCCCACCTTATACACTAAGTAAATATTCAAAATAGAGCTGTTTCTCCCCTAGCTCTCTATACAACATTAATCACAAAATACATTTATTGTCATATCAAAAGCTCAGTTTGTCTTCTTATTCTGTTTTATAATGGACACTACCCTTCATATGGTGTTAGCGATTCATGACCAATGGAGATGGTCCAAAAGTACTTTATTAAATTAATAAAACCGTTAAAATTCAAGAACCTGTAAAGTGTATTATGTGGATGCTAGGTTTTGTTATGACAGCAGTAATGTCTTGATTCAGGATACAAATTTGCAGTGTTACACAATGCATCATAATGTCATGACAGGATCACAATAGTGATAATATAATAATAACATTTTTCCACTGGTCTAATCTCTAATATGTTGAATGAGTAGCAAATTGAGGCTAAAGGGTAGGCCTTATGTGATTTCCTGGCATTTCTTCTGAGAGGCATAGTAGGAACTCTGCATTGATAGCATATGAACATACAGGTTAAGATGAACATACAGATTATTAATCAAGGAACTGCCGCTGCATAGCAATTTTTGACTTCAATGCATGCTAACTATAGGTCAGTTCTTAATTTTTTGCCAGTACACTGAATGATGCAGGAACTAAAACGAACCTTCATTGGCTCAGTGCTAAAGGCCATTGGAGACCTGGGGAAACCTCATTTCATGAGTCACACCATACTGCCTCAATTTGTTTTCCTTCCCCTGCACTGTGTGCCATGGCGCTGAATAAAACGACATTGTGACACGACATGGGAACTCTGCCAAAGCATCTGTAACACAGGAAGAAAATTCAATGGGAGCTTGTTGTAATTAGTCTAATAAATGTTTTACCATGGATGTATTGGAAACAAAGCGGGGCTTATTGTGGCAAGCATGACTTTTATTGTGAGACCTTGTAAGCGAATGATGTCTTCTCCTCCGAGTCAAAGGCCTTGCTCTTAGTGTGGTAATGAAGCAATTTAACAGGAGCTCTAGCACCAACAAAAATGCAACCAGGGAAGCAAATGTGGAACTGCTTCCATTGTTTTGTAATCTAAAGATGTTATAAAATTTGTGTGAGGATTATGGGTCATTCTGAACCATTTTATGGCTACATAAACCCTGGTTAGAGATGCAAATGAAGTGCCTAATAGGTATTGTAAAGAAAACATGTTGATAGGACAATGGTAATACTAATGTGTGAAATATTAACAGCCAATGCTGCTCGTAAGACCCATTTCACCTCGCACCACTCATTTAATGGCAGCATGGACTAGCAGAGAAGGTGGCGCGATAGGGTTTTGATGTGGTACTGTAACGTCTGGCTCATTACTGAGGAGGACTGGTATGGTCTCAGCCACTGGCCAGAACCTGTACAGACCTGGCTGGTCCTTTTTAATGGCTCAGGGCTGCCATTCCACATTCCGCCATCCTCTGCCATAGATGTGGTTACTCAAAAAATGCTGGTGGAATGAGAGGGGCACCAAGGGGGTCAGGAATTTATCCATCACTGGTTGTTGGAAGACCAAATTGCTACCACATGAATGCTGCTTTTCTGAATGAGGGACAGTGATGCTCAATTTGGACAATTCAGGTTGCTAAATAGATAGAGCAGACAGTTAAATGTGCTGATGTTGTAAACCTGCTGGTGTAGTGCAGTGGGACCTGTTATGGCCACCATGTGTACGTAGTCAGGCTTCTAGCGTAGAATACGTTGCTCTGTAATTTGCATTGACTGTGTCCTGTGCTGGTTAATTAATTCTGACGACCAAACCAGAAGCGACTGTGTTGGTCTCTGCAGCCCCTTTGCTGGTGATTTGGATGGGAGCAGTTATATTTAGCTGTCTCATGTGGTGCCCTGAGGTGGGTGTTGGGGAAGTAAACTGTGAACCGTGGCCTCGTGGGTTACAGACTGTCAAAGCTGTAAAAATGTTTGTGAAGTGAAAATCCCCTCAAAGTGCTTCACATCACCCCAGAAAGACTCTTCACTTAGACACAGGCCGTAATGAGAGAGCAATGCAAATCGGACATGTTTCACCCATCAAAGTCTCCGTTGCGATCTGAGTTAAAAATACGTTGCCGGTGTGTTGCTCTGCCTTCTGTATATCTTCCTCCAGGCCATTTCCCAAGCAAAAGCAAAATGGCTCACCACAGCTCCACTCATATGGCTTAACTGGATACTTTCATTTTCTAGGCTTATTACAAGAAGTTGATGGCCTACACACCCTCCCGATAAACCCCAGGTGACCAAAAATGTTAAGTTTGCGTTTTGGTTTAATAAGTCAAAATGGCTGTTTTCTGAAACAGAGACAGCACTCATCAGGAATAATCTATCCATCCTATCCTATCCTATTTTGCCACTATTTTTGGTGGAACTTGGTGGGCATATATCAGCATAACACAGTGTTTCTACCCTCTGACGACTCCCCGAGAAACTGGCTCAAATGAGACCTGCTGGAAATTGCACATATGCCACTATCATGCTTTACACCCAGCTTTCATAACGTAACGTAGCAAGTATTACAGTGTAAGGGACTAATGATATATTTTCTCAGCTGTAAGAAGGGCACCTCTCTGTGGGCTCGGCAAAAGTGTCAGGTCTCAGTAAATGAGCGAGTGCTGCTGAGTGAAAAGTGAGCCAATGGCCAGCGTTGTACTGGCTCAGGACTCATGGGGAACCCACCAGCCACCGCACAGGGTTGGGGCCTAGGGGAGTAAGGAACCTATAGGGGAAATGAAGCATTCTGCCAGGAAGACTTTCAGAAAATCCAGACTTCACCCCCTTGACAGCTCGGAAATATCCGCTATATTGCAGGCGGAAAGTCGGTCTGGCCAGACATTTACATTTTTGGTGTGTGGAAACCTGAGTGTCCACGGCCCATCCAATATGGAGCGACATCTGTCACCTTAAACAGCAAGAAGTGAACTGAAAAATAACCAGAGATGTACGTGTTGCCAGTTCATACAAAACTACTTATGAGCCCTGCTATCTAAACATATTTCAAGTCACACGTCGTTTCACCACTTCTTGGAAATCTTTCACTTGGAGGTCCGGAGGTTCTCCACTTCAAATGCCATCCACATCTGTCAGATACACATCTACTGCACTTATGCTGATTGAGTTGGCTTTTGAAACTTTTCAGATATCTTCATTCATTTTAGGTTGCTGTTTTCCCAGAAGCACGCATGCAAGGCTTTTTTTCTGTGGTCATGGGAAGCTAAGGATTTCATCTGTGCAGCACACACTGCCTTCAAGATTGGTGTCTTTAAAGAAACTTGGATATTACACAGTACCAGTAATGGCTTTGGTGGCGTATTTGGACCCCTATGAAACAAACAAAAGATGTAACTTTAATAAAATGAAGCATTTGGTGCCATTTCTTTTGGAGAGAGTAGTAATCTGTCTTTTTTTAATGAACAGAGTGTGATGTAGAATACAAACATTGTTTTTTAAAATAAACATTTCATTCACCCCAGTCTATCAAATCAATATATGAAAAACAAAATTTGAGTTTTTGTAATGTTGTGAAAAACAAAAAAATTTTAAAAATGCATTCCATTATAAAGAGTGTTTCAGCTTGGATGCCTTTCTGAGTTAGTATTAGAATACAAGGCAACCAATCAAAGGGATGTTTATTTACATAATTTATGAATGAATAGTAACATAATAGCTTGTTTAATTGTAAAGGAGAAAAAGAAGCTAGAAAACAATCATGTCAGATGTAAATAAGAAAAGGAACATTGTTTGCACTTAGTGCTAAGTTACACAATATTATTTAGTTACTATTCTTTTCTGTTTAAATTCATTGTTACATTGATACAAATATATCTGCTACTTTGACTTTCACAGTTTATCATTTTATTTCACACCAAGAGTGCATCCAAAGGAAAGAATGGAACCTAACAAACTTAATTTCTTCTGTTGAAGACCAACAGCAGTTGTGTAAGATACTCAAGTAGTTTTTTGACTTGATGATTTTGTCCTTGCCATGTTCTTTCTTGGATGGACATTTTTACTCGAGCAATAATGTCACTAACAGTACAGGTTTAGACTGCTCTAGCCACCTCTCATAACATCTAAGCCCTACTTTTATACATTGGGCACTTTTTAAAATTGATTTCTGTTAATCTGCATTGCAGAACAAGCATTTGATACTGTCAAAATAGGAAAACCTCAAAAGGCCCCTGAAAATCACAGTTCTGGTTCATTTGGGGGAGAAAAAAAAAACTGATAGACACCATGTGCAATTTACTCATACCGGTTACAGGTTTTTCAGTGACTTCATCACTTTTATTCATTCATATAGGGCCATGAGTTGATGAACTTTATGTGTACTTGGTTTCTTACATCTAAATGTACAAGAGGACCACATTACACTTTTATGATTTTGATAATAATAGTGCCTTATCAAAACCAGATGGATGTAGTAATATTCAGCAGCTGCACAACCCAGCCCCCAGGCCTTTTTCTTTGCTTTGAAAAAAAAGGAAAGAAAACTTCCACATGCTAACATTTACACAGTGATTTCTTTTAATTGCACTCTACTTTTTAATTTGCCTTGGACTAATGCTTTTAAAAGGGGGCAGGAGGTATTTTATTGAAGTCTTGCCTAATGCTGGCCTGAGTTTCCTTGATTGCTGTAGCCCCGCTCTCTTGCGCGTACCTGACAGCCCATGTTCCCCGTTTCATTCCCAAAGTCAAACATGCCACACAGCATTTAGGACCGGGGATGAGGACGGAACATGTTGAATAAGCAGCCTCCCTTCAGCTTTGGGCTTCAAAGGATCACTGCGAGTAACGTTCCATGATCCCGGGTGTGCGGACAAGTCCCAGTGAATCATGTTTGAGTTTCGGTTCCAGGTTGGACCGAGCCACCTCGTTCTATAATGGATGTATGTTGTGGTTAACGGAAAAGTGAATGCTGTGTTGATCTTAATGCAAAGGGCCAAGAGCCGTAAAGTAATTAAATGCTTCCAGTGATAGCAGCTGTTGAAGCAAGTCCTTCAAAATATATTATTTGACAGGTCGAGTGTCAAAGAGTTGGAAGCATTTCTTAGAAGTCTTTGTGTGCCACGCAGCTGATTGTCTGTCTTTGGCTGTTTTGAAAAACTGCCCTGTCTGTGTTTTCAAAGACATGATCATTTCCTCAATTTTTATATTTGTTTTTACCAGCTTCTCAAAAGTGCCTGTTTTTTTTCTTGTTATTAATGTTATTAAATTGCCAGTAAATAACCATGAGGTAAGAGGCTGCTCCAAGAGTTCTCTCTCCCTTGACAAAACACACTTTATCTTCTCTGTCTGCTGATTGAAACCACCCTTGCACTGATGAGAAAAGCAACAACATAAATATTCTAGGTGTATTTATGGTTATGAGCTTCCAGTGGCTCTCCAGTCCAGCGGTGTATTTTCTCCGCTCTCGGTGAGGCGGACGAGAGAAACAGGGCCGGCAGAGAGCCTGGAGCGCCAGACCTGCTATAAAGCATCTCCACAGGGTGATGGCCAGACCATGCCACCACCGGTCATCCTCTGAAGAAAAGAAAAAAAAAGGGCAGGGAAGCGTGCTGAGGAGAGATGTGAGTGAAGAGAGCAAAAACTGGTGAAAAATAAACGTTTCTCTGAAGAGTTATGGTGGAGGTTTGACCCCCGAGTGACCTACGAGTCACAGTGCTACTGTATCTCATCCTCCGTGCTGTACAGCCTCATGTTTTATGGCCTTGATTTCCCATGTGAAAAAAAGGTCCAGCCAGCAGATGGGCTGTCTGAGAAAGGAACGCTTATTTTAACACTGTGTGTGTGCGTGTGTGTGTGTGCGTGTACTTGTGTGTGTACATGAATGTGTGTTGTGGTTCACTGAATTATTACTGCACATAAAAAATGGGGAAGACAGGATTCCATTCTGGATAAACAGCAGTCTTGGATTAGACACACAATCACCTCTCGTGGGTTATTTCTCTACTGACTGCATTGAGGATATAGTGTGTGTGGAAATCAGATACAAACCTCAATCATGGTGGAGCACTCTATCATACTGTGGAGTTACCTCCTCAGCTAAGCCTAAGACAACTTGTCTTTGGTTTAGGAGCTAATAACCAGTCTAATCTGTTGGACTGACATTTTTAACACTATGAGAT
>JBBMFX010000007.1:15598842-15619698 GCA_037832545.1 Rhabdalestes septentrionalis
TTTGATTACTCGTTACTGAAAAAAGTATCGCCGTTAGTAACGGCGTTTATTTATAGCGCCGTTATTCCCATCACTGCTAATCACCACATATTGGTATGATGAATAGTAATGAATGTTGTATGAGAAAGGTATGAAGGCTGTATTTTAAGGTTATTAATTCTTGAAAAGCGAGTGGAGGATATCTAACTTTTTTTTTTCTTTTTTTTTTTGCTTAGGGTTTACCGTCTGCATGAGCGTCTGGTGAACCTGCGCAGCGACTATAATTTGAGACTGAAGGCAGGAGCGTTGCCTGTCCAGGCATCTCTGGTTTCATCCCAGCAGACCAGTGCAAAAGTGCGACCTGAGCTAGACGAGGTCACTCTGCGCTACGCCCAGGATCTGCTGTCTTGGGTAGAAGAGAACCAACGCAGGATTGAAACGGCAGAGTGGGGCTCTGACCTGCCCACTGTGGAGTCCCAGCTAGGCAGTCACAGAGGCCTCCATCAGACTGTGGAAGACTTCAAGGCCAAGATTGAGCGGGCACGAGCTGATGAGGTAGCATATTTTTGCTTGTTTGCCTAATTAAACGGAGATTTAATTTCTGATTAGTAGGATTATTAGCATTTACATGACTCCATTGTTTTTTCAAATGTAACATCTATATTTCTTACCTGATTTAGAATCAGCTCTCTCCTATCAGCAAGGGCACATACAGAGAATACCTGGCCAAACTGGATCTTCAGTATGCTAAGCTCTTGGTGAGCATTATTTTTAAAATCTGTTAAAATAAAGGTTAGCACACAGGCAGTGAAACAACGTGACATGTTTGCTGTTCCTTCAGAATTCATCCAAATCTCGTCTGAGGAACCTTGATCGGCTCCATGCGTTTGTCAGTGCCGCCACTAAAGAGTTGATGTGGCTCAATGACAAAGAGGAGGAGGAGGTCAACTTTGACTGGAGTGACCGCAACACCAACATGACTGCAAAGAAAGATAATTACTCGGTAAAATAATTACCATGTGCTTCTTTTTATACTTCTTTTTGGACCTTTGAGTGACAAATAGGTCTTTATTTTTCACAGAAATATGGAGTTTACTGGCTTTGAGTATTTGTCATAATATGTTGCTTGTATCTCAGGGACTGATGCGAGAACTGGAGCTGAGGGAGAAGAAGATCAGTGAGATCCAGGTCACTGGAGACGCACTCATTAAAGATGGGCACCCAGGCAAAAAGACAGTTGAAGTAATATATCAACTTTACTGTTCAGCATTACTGTGTGTATGTGTGTTCATGCTCTGTACTTTTAACCACATGCTCTGTTTTTGTCTCAGGCTTTCACTGCAGCTCTAAGCACGCAGTGGAGTTGGATCCTTCAGCTCTGCTGCTGCATTGAGGCTCATCTTAAAGAAAACACTGCATACTACCAGGTCCATATTTTCATGTACACAGTCTGGTTGTTGGTTAAAGCTTTAGCATATTCTCCTGGCAGATCACTACAACATTCAAAATGTTACTTTAGAGAAAACAAATTAAGAGATCCCGCTACTTATCAGTTGATGGCAAAATTGGTCATTTTTATCTCATTTATTTTCTTTTATTGCCCTTTATATCAAGTAAAGCCCTGCATTCTTTCCTTCAAACCTTTCAACATTTGCTCCAACATCCTCACCCACAGTTCTTTGCTGATGTAAAAGAGGCAGAAGAAAAGATGAAGAAGAAGCAAGATGCAATGAAGAAGAAGTACACATGTGATCGCTCCACCACAGCCACTCGTCTGGAAGACCTGTTGCAGGACACCTTGGTAAGTACCTCCTGCATGGAGCCTTCCAGCAATATTCCACTCTATATGCCTTAGATTGTGCTTACACTGTATCATGCCTTGTAGGAAGAGAAGGAGCAGCTGAATGAGTTCAAGACACAATTGGCTGGTCTCAGCAAAAGAGCTAAGAGCATCATTCAGCTGAAGCCTCGCAACCCAACCACCCCCATCAAAGGCAAACTCCCAATCCAGGCAGTTTGTGACTTCAAACAGATGGAGGTTTGCAAAATTATTTATAATTATGTGCATTTGTTCATTCATTTATTCTTTCATCCATAAATTCATTGTATGTGTTTTTTTAATAGATCACTGTGCACAAAGGAGATGAATGTGCACTTCTCAACAACTCACAGCCTCAAAAGTGGAAGGTCTTGAACTACTCAGGCAATGAGGCCACTGTACCTTCAGTTTGCTTCCTGGTGCCCCCTGTCAACAAAGAAGCTGTAGAGAGCGTGTCAAAGTGAGCATCAGTTTTTTCCATTTTAAATAAGCTTTCAGCTTACCTCTCATATTGGTTATGTTACCAGTTAAGGCAATATTGTGGAATATTATGAATATATACTCAGTATTTACTGCGTTTCAAGGTTAATTACTGACCTCCTTAATAACTTTCTCTGTTCCACTTAGTCTGGATGCTGGTCTCCAGCAGATGTCAACTTTGTGGCAAACCCTGCACATTGACATGAAGAGTCTGCTGTCCTGGCAGTACCTGATGAGGGACATCCAGCTCATCCGCTCATGGAACGTCACCATGGTCAGTCATTTCACTGTTCAAAAAATTCACTCCACAAAGGCCAAGTCTGTATTACTTGTATATTAATTGACAGATTTAAGCATTTCTTTGTGATATCTCAGGATGAGGCTTCGGTGTCTTCGAATGTTCTTTTAAGTAAAGTTTCAACTCTGCACGCATGAATACATCTGCATGGGCTCTTCCAGCTTTATGCAAGTGAGCAGTATGTTAATTTTAGAGGAATATTTAAAGGAAATAGTCTCAGAAACATTTGTCTGTTTTTACAGATGAAAAAGTATTTGACACAGCTTTTTCCTTTGAGGCAAGAATTCAAATAATGACCTAGTTAAGACCATTTGATATCTGTGACAAACGTGTTGGTAGAATTCCTGTACAGTTACATACATTTAATGTATTAATTTTGTTAACTTTGGCCCTATAATGTGACTATTTTTTAGCTGAAGACCATGAGGACGGATGAGTACAAGCAGATTTTGAGAAATCTGGAGCTCCACTATCAGGACTTCCTGCGGGACTCACAGAGCTCACAATTCTTCAGGCCAGATGACCGAATTCAAACTGACAAAGACTACAAAACAACTACACAGTACTATGAGAACCTACTCCGGAATTTAGAGAAAGGTTAGCACACCAACAGATCACCATCCCAGTGGCTCTATTGGCCCTTGATAACCTTTTGACAAATTGCATCCTTAATTGAGGACAGTGAGGGTGATATTAGTTTCTACTGTCTGATAACTCTGAAATTCACCTTACAGGGCCACTTCTTTTATCAAAGGGTGAGTCATGTGCTGCAGGTTGTTCATGCAAGCAGAAACGAGAGCAGATTTTAATATCAGCCCCAGAACTGCAAAATATGCTGTCATTAGTCCATCTGCTTGCTTCTTGTTACTGCTTACCTAACTGTTCAGTGCAGTTGAGTGTGTGCATGATTTTTGTTTCCTTTTTGCCACCTATATTTGTGTAAATATGGTTTGCTTCTTAAATGTTTTTTGGTCATACGTGGCTGATGCTAAACACACTGGCAAAGAAATAAATAGGTCATTAATGGGTTACAGAGACAATTGTTGGACTTTTGAGAAGGACAAAGTACAGGTTGCATTCTAAAGCCAGTACTTGCTTTGATTCAATGCATATTGATCTGGCCAATTTGCATGTGTGTTGGATGCTGAATACAGATAAGAGTAAATGTCTCCTAATGGGGGAAATTTGAATGTTTAGATGTCAAACTTTTATAACCAAAATCCGTGACAACCGGGGCGTTCTTTTTACAGGTGAACAGGATGAGTCAGTGTGTAAGACCTACATCACACAGCTCAGAGATATACGCCTGCAGATTGAGGACTGCGAGTCTTGCACTGTGGCTCGCATCCGGCAGCCTATGGATAAAGAACCTCTCAAAGATTGCCTCCAAAAAGCCACCGACCAGAGAGTAAGATTAATCCTCATATATACTGCTGCACTCAGCAGTTTATCTTCTTCTACAATAATTTCAACTGAATTTGAAGAAAAAATTTTTTGTATCTTAGTGTATTACTTTTCTCTGAGCCCCTCAGTCAATACATGTGAAAACTTTAAGTAAAATCGCAAAGATGGATGCTGCACAAATATAAAGTCTAATCTTTCCCATTGAGATTAAATGCTGTACTATGTATATAATTTGAAAACAACTATTTTAATTCAATGCCACTCCTACAGAAAGTACATGTCAAGCTGGAGGGCATTAAGAAGAACCTGGATAAGGTTGCTGTGAAAGCAGAAGAGGTACTGGCATCTCCTGAGCAGCCCAGCACTCCAGTCCTTCGCTCTGAACTGGACGTCACCCTGCAGAAGATGGACCATACTTACAGTTTGTCTTCAGTGTACTTGGAGAAGTAATAATAAGTTTGATCCATTACAGCTTTGAGTGTGTCTCTGTGACATGACCTTTCAGGCTGTCCTTCTCCTGATTTCTGTCGAAGAGCAGGAAATTCAGATCATTTAACTGTGCTCCTTTTCACAGACTTAAGACAATCGAGGTGGTTATCAGGAATACACAAGGGGCTGAGGATATCCTCAAAAAGTATGAAGATCGACTCCGAGAGGTTTACAAGGTCCCTACAGATAACAAGGAAGTAGACACCTACCGTTCTGAGCTTAAGGTAAACTAAACTACATAAATAACATTGGGTAGTTTTGTATTCCTCTGGTGTTTAAAATGGACTTATTCTGAAATAAAAACTGTCATTTGTGTGGCAGCATGAAGACAGATAATATGTCCAAAGATCATGAATCTGTATAATAGTGTGATTCTGTCCGAAACACTTAAGTGTACATTTTACAGCTATACATTTAAATAATATATGTTTATGTTCTTTTATCCTTATTTTTGGCAGAAAATGCGTGGTGAGGCAGAAGGGCAGAAACCCTCGTTTGATGCCCTGGAAGGTGAACTAGCTAAGGCAACTGCAGTAAGCGAACGCATGGCTCTGGTTCACAGAGAGCGAGATGCTGAGCTGGAACACTACAAGCAGCAACTGTCCAGCCTGCAGGAGCGCTGGCATGCCGTATTTGCTCAGATTGACCTGCGCCAACGTGAACTGGAGCAGCTGGGCAAGCAGCTGAGCTATTACCGCGAGAGCTATGACTGGCTCATCCGCTGGATCGCAGATGCCAAACAGCGGCAGGAGAACATCCAGGCTGTGCCTATTACTGATAGCAAGACACTGAAAGACCAGCTGGCTAAGGAAAAGGTACAACACCATATACATTAGATTTTTAGCAATATTGTCAGATTAAATTCGAACCTGCCTTGCAATTTATTAGCTCGTCTTTGTAATGCCAATATCACCGCCCATTTCACAGAAGCCTATTTCAGCGCCTTAATGTTATACTGAAATAATGAATACTAACCATTAACCTAATTTTATTGCTGTATAGAAACTTCTGGAGGAGATTGAGAAAAACAAAGAGAAGGTTGATGAATGCCAGAAATATGCCAAAGCATACATTGATACTATTAAGGTAAATGCAGCACACCATATGTCATTTATTGTTTTGTTTTAGGAATTGTTTTGTTTTGCTCTGTTTTGTATGAAATGTATTCACAAACTCTTCTGCAGGATTATGAACTGCAGCTGGTTGCTTACAAAGCACAAGTGGAACCTCTGACATCTCCTTTGAAGAAGACCAAGATGGAATCTGCCTCTGATAACATAATTCAGGAGGTTAATAATTAAAACTGCTGTCATAGTTTTACCCTGGTTTTTACATATATGTGTTCAGATATTCATGTGTATCAGTAATCATTTTAGTTGTTAGTAATTTTTTTCAGCAAAGTGCTTGCCATTATTGAAATGTTTTTTCGCCCCATGTAGTATGTAACTCTAAGAACCCGCTACAGTGAGTTGATGACATTGACAAGCCAGTACATCAAGTTCATCACAGACACGCAGAGTCGCCTGGAGGATGAGGAGGTGCGTGATATTGAAAAAAGACTAAACCACCAGACTAACACTAACCACCTGGCGAACTACTCACAAACCAATCTGCAAAAATGTACATACTTAATGTATGGATGACTAGACATCATTGGTTTTGGCTGTTCCTTTGAAAACATATTAGAAAATCCAAAATATCTGTCACTGGTATTTTTTTAGGGCGATAAACACATACAAATCACATAAAATTTCAAGCCTCATATCACTTGTACAAAAAGTCAAAATTTAGCATTTAGCGATGATCTATGATGGGCCATGGTAACTGACAGTGATTTGACTGTCAGTGCATATAACACAGGTAGAATGAATAAGTCTTTTCTAAAATATGTTTAATTATGGGGTTTGGTTCAGCTCTTTAGCTTACAGCTTAAAATACATACAAGACAATTATGTCCGTTCTCTTAATCAGATCAAACTATGATACAGATCTTGCCTCTGAGGATATATACTCTTGCAGTTTTTCCATTCATTTGGCTTCTACTGTTGGTGCTTTATTTGTAATTTAGTATAAACAGAATTAATCTTCTCGCCATGACCCCAAATCATGAACCTTGTTCAAATATGTGCTGAAACATTCCTTCTGTCCTTTTCTTCCTTTTTACATCTCTTTCAGTAGCAATCAAGTCCCTACTATGTTTAAGACGGATTACAGACTTTCTTAACTTTCTCTGAATAACAGTTTTTTTCTCCCATTTCTTTCTAACCCTAACCTTTTGATTTCTTTGCTTCTCTTAACTGCTTGCCAGTGCTTTGTCATGACGATTGCTTGTCTTGTTTGGGCACTAAAGAGGTAAAATAAATTCACTCTGCTTTTATCCTCCACATTCTACCTTTATTTCCTTAAAGCTTGATTTTGCATCTTTTCATTTGAATAAACTGAATGAAGTATCTGGTTCTCACTGCGTAAATAAGAGTAATGTCTAAATATTTACATTTTGTCATACAGATCAATCGGCTGTAACTTTGTAGCAATTTGAAATATGAATATTCAGTGGTAGTTTGTTGCTAATATAATTAATACATAACATAATAATATGTTAATGTAGTTGTATCTCTTTACAGAATTGTCTCTTTACGTATATGGCATATATGGTTTATCTGATGATTGCAGGATGAGAACTAGATATTTTTTCTTACAATTTATTTTACGGTGCACCATTTTGCTCTCATTGGCTGCTCTGCTTTGCTGCACATTTGTAACAATCAATTTCTGTGGAAAGCATACATGATTACTTTGAATAATTGGGATGAATAAGGCAAATGTAGGACAAAGAAGGTCAATTTCTCTCATAGAGACCAGAGCCAATTAAATGTAACTGTCATAAATTGTTATTATAAAGGTGTCATGTTTTATTGACCTAGCAAGAATTTGTATGAATTTGGTCTGTATAAATTATTGTCCCATTTAAGTGGAACATATTTTTTTATTTTTGTTTTATAAGTTCAAAGCATTGTCTCCCTTTTACAGACAATCTGTCTTGTCTTAATATCCAGTTAAAACTATATCATCTGCAAAATTGTAACACACGTTTGCCTAATTCGTTCTTTAATCGGTATACTTTCAAATGCAATCAGTTGACAGCTGTCTTTTCAGTTACATGAGCAGTATGAAGGGTGTATAACTTTCCTGTAGTGATAGCCCACAAGTTGGTCTTTATTCTCCTCTTCTACTTAAACTCTTCTTTTGTCATTATTGACAATCCTCACATCTACATTTGTAGAGAATGTTATTATTTGTCCATCCATGTAAAGGCATTTTTGCAGCTATAGCTTATTCATTGCATATCCTCAAATACATGCGTCACTTGCCATTCAGCGGCCCTTAAATGATGGCCTTTAGTGATAGCTTCAATAGAGCAAATGTCTCAATTGCATGATCGCATAATTAATTGGGATATTTTTTGAAGAAATGTCTTGTGTATCCATACATTAATTATATCTCATTACCTTAACCGAAATGATTGCATATGTTGCATTATTATCAGAAAATCTAATCTCAACCTTAAAAATTTTTCATGTATGTATCTGTCTTTCTTCAAATAACCTCAAATAACCTTAACACTTAACATGTCATGCTTGACCTTGACCATAATTTTCTTTACCATTTGCTTCCACTAATGCAGAAAGCTGCTGTGAAACTTAAAGAGGAGGAGAGGAAAAGAATGGCTGATATGCAAGCCGAGTTAGAGAAACAGAAGCAGCTAGCTGAAGCTCACGCAAAGGCCAGTGCCAAAGCGGAAAAAGAGGCTCAGGAACTCAAACTCAGGATGCAAGAAGAAGTTAGCAGGAGAGAGGTTGTTGCAGTGGATGCTGAAAAACAAAAGCGGAATATTCAGCAAGAGCTGCATGAGTTAAAAAACCTCTCAGAACAACAAATCAAATCAAAGAGTGAGCAAGTGGAGGAGGCTCTTCAGAGTCGTGCCAAAATAGAGGAGGAAATTCGGATCATCAGACTCCAACTGGAAACAACAGTAAAGCAGAAATCCACTGCAGAGGGAGAACTGAAACAGCTTAGGGACAAGGCTGATGAGGCTGAGAAATTCCGCAAAGCAGCTCAAGAGGAGGCAGAGAAGCTTCGCAAGCAGGTCAATGAAGAGACTCAGAAGAAACGCAAGGCAGAAGAGGAGCTGAAGTCCAAGTCTGAGGCAGAGAGAGAAGCTGCTATGCAGAAGCAAAAAGCCTTGAATGACCTTGAGCAACTTAAGATGCTGGCAGAGGAGGCAGACAGACGCATGAAGCAAGCTGAGCTGGAGAAAGACAGGCAGATAAAACTTGCCCATGATGCAGCGCAGAAAAGTGCTGATGCTGAACTCCAGAGTAAATGCCTCACCTTCGTTGAAAAGACATCCAAACTTGAGGAAAGACTTAAAGAGAAGCAGGGAACTGTCATACAGCTGCAAGAGGAAGCCGACCGCCTCAAAAAGCAGCAAGAGGAGGCAGACAGGGCAAGGGACAAGGCAGAGAAAGAATTGGAAAAATGGAGGCAGAACGCCAATGAAGCCCTTCGCCTGAGGCTCCAGGCTGAGGAAGAGGCCCACAAAAAAACTCTTGCACAAGAAGAAGCTGAGAAACAGAAAGAAGAGGCTGAGCGCGAGGCTAAGAAAAGGACGAAAGCAGAGGAGTCTGCCCTGAAACAGAAGGACATGGCAGAACAAGAACTGGAGAGGCAGAGGAAACTAGCTGATTCTACAGCTCAGCAGAAGCTCTCTGCTGAACAGGAGCTCATCCGTTTAAGGGCTGAATTTGACCATGCAGAACAGCAGCGATCCCTGCTTGATGATGAGCTTTACCGTTTGAAGAATGAGGTAAATGCCGCAGTGCAACAACGGAAGCAGCTTGAAGATGAACTGGCCAAAGTAAGAAGTGAAATGGACATACTTCTACAGCTTAAATCCAAAGCTGAGAAGGAGAGCTTGTCTAGTACTGAAAAGAGCAAACAGCTACTTGAAGCCGAAGCTGCTAAAATGAGAGATCTTGCAGAAGAGGCGGCTAAGCTACGTGCAATTTGCGAGGAGGCAAAAAGGCAGAGGCAGGTAGCTGAAGAGGAAGCCAGCAGACAGAGAGCAGAAGCTGAAAGAATACTGAAAGAAAAACTTGCCGCAATTAATGAGGCTACCCGTCTAAAAACAGAGGCAGAGATAGCACTCAAAGAGAAAGAGGCAGAAAATGACCGCCTCCGAAGGCAGGCTGAGGATGAGGCTTACCAAAGAAAGGCTCTTGAAGATCAGGCAAGCCAGCACAAGCAAGACATTGAGGAGAAGATCAACCAGCTTAAGAAGTCTTCTGAAGTAGAACTAGAAAGACAGAAAGCCATTGTAGATGAAACTCTCAAGCAGAGAAGAATTGTTGAGGAGGAGATCCGTATCTTAAAACTTAACTTTGAGAAAGCGTCATCTGGCAAACTTGATTTGGAGCTTGAATTAAATAAACTAAAGAATATTGCAAATGAAACAGAGCAGAGTAAGCTGCGAGCTGAAGAGGATGCAGAAAAACTTCGCAAGCTTGCCTTGGAAGAAGAGAAAAAGAGGAAAGAAGCTGAGGAAAAGGTGAAAAAGATTGCTGCAGCAGAACAGGAAGCAGCTAGACAGCGCCAGGCTGCCCAAGAAGAGGTGGAGCGTCTCAAAAAGAAAGCAGATGAGGCCAAAAAGCAAAAGGGGGATGCAGATATGGAAGCTGAGAAACAAATTGTTGCTGCACAAGAGGCAGCTGTAAGATGCAGCACAGCTGAGCAACAATTGCAGAGTGTCCTTGTGCAACAGAAGGAAGACAGCCTTGTCCAGAAAAAGCTCAGGGAAGAGTATGAAAAAGCTAAAAGGCTTGCTGAAGAAGCAGAAAAAGCCAAACAAAAAGCAGAAAAAGAGGCTGCGCTTCTTCGCCAGCAGGCAGAGGATGCAGAGCGTCAGAGACTGGCAGCTGAAGCTGAAGCATCCCGTCAGGCCAAAGCCCAAGAGGATGCTGAGAAACTGAGAAAAGATGCTGAGTTAGAAGCAGCCAAATGTTCTCAGGCCGAAGCGTCTGCACTAAAACAGAAACAACAGGCTGATGCAGAAAGGGCAAAACATAAAGATCTCGCAGAGCAAACTCTTAAACAGAAATCTCAAGTTGAGCAAGAGCTTACAAAGGTGAAGCTACGGCTAGATGAAACTGACAAACAGAAATCTCTCCTAGATAAGGAACTTCATCGCCTTAAGGATGAGGTCGGTGATGCTGTTAAACAGAAAGCCCTGGTAGAGGATGAACTTTTCAAGGTTAAAATTCAAATGGAAGAGCTTATGAAACAAAAGCTCAGAATAGAGGAAGAGAACCAACGTCTAATCAGAAAGGACAAAGATAAAACTCAGAAGTTCTTGGAAGAAGAGGCAGAAAACATGAAGAAGCTAGCTGAAGAAGCTGCTAGACTCAGTATGGAGGCTCAGGAGGCTGCACGCATGCGACAGATAGCAGAGTCTGACCTTGCTCAACAAAGGGCACTTGCTGAAAAAATGCTTAAGGAAAAAATGCAAGCTATTCAGGAAGCATCCAAACTAAGAGCTGAGGCAGAAATGCTTCAAAAACAAAAGGACTTGGCTCAAGAACAGGCTCAGAAGTTGCTTGAAGATAAACAGTTGATGCAGCAGCGACTTGAAGAAGAAACTGAGGGCTTCCAAAAATCATTAGAAGCTGAGAGAAGAATGCAGTTAGAGATAGCAGCTGAAGCTGAGAAACTTAAGCTTCGGGTGGCTCAGCTCAGCGATGCACATTCAAAAGCTGAGGAAGAAGCTAAAAAGTTCAGAAAGCAGGCAAATGAGATCGGTGCCCGTCTTCATGAGACAGAGCTTTCTACAAAGGAGAAAATGACAGTAGTTGAAAAATTGGAAATACAGAGAGTAAGCAGTAACAAAGAAGCTGATGAGCTACGCAATGCGATTGCTGAGCTCGAAAGAGAAAAAGCTAAATTGAAAAAAGAGGCTGAAGATTTACAGAAAAAGTCTAAAGAGGTATTGTGTAAAACATAGAATAAAATTGCAGCTTATTTCCTTGATAACTCCCTTTCTAAAAACTAACCATACTTAAATTAGCATATAAAATTTTCATTTATGTGCCACTGTCATATTATCTCCTGTACACTCACTGGCCACTGTCTTACGTGCACCATAACATATCTACACTCAGATCAAACTTAATCTTTCTCTTCTTAAGTTGTTAGCACCTTTTTACCCTATTCATCAATGGTCAGGATGCTGTTGGTAGTATTTTGGTTAGTGGACTATTTTCATTTGTCAGCGTGGCCCACCATGCTAATAAAACCTGCTCAGCATCAGTTCCAAGTTCCTGACCCTTACTGAAGAGGGTAAATGGCAGCTAACCCTTTATATAAGAGATAACATGCGTGATACAACGGTAGAACCACAAAGTGCACCTAATTAAGTGGCCCATGACTGTATATAATTCTGATGATTATTCTTTACTAACTTAGGTTTTTTTCCGTTAAATATTATTAACTCATACTTTGAACAAAATAATTATTACTTGTGGTTAAAGAACATGATTGTGTTGATTTTGTGGTTAACACTTTTTTTCTGCTCCCCTTCAATCTTTCTAGATGTCAAATGCTCAGCAGGTGAAAATTGAACAGGAGAAAACTATCCTTCAGCAGACATTCACCTCAGAAAAGGAGATGCTGCTGAAGAAAGAAAAACAAATTGAGGATGAGAAAAAGAAGCTGGAGAGCCAGTTTGAAGAGGAAGTAAAAAAATCCAGAGCTCTAAAAGAGGAACAAGAGCGTCAAAGAAAACAGATGGAAGAGGAGAAGAAGAAACTTCAAGCCACCATGGATGCAGCTCTTCAAAAACAAAAGGAAGCTGAGCAAGAAATGTCTAAGAAACAAAAGGAGATGCAAGAACTTGAGAAGAAAAAACTTGAACAGGAGAGGCTGCTTGCTGAGGAAAACAAGAAACTACGTGAAAAACTTGAACAGCTTGAAGTCAGTCAAACAAAACAGATATCAGTTTCTCTGGAGAGGGAGATTGGCCTTAATGGCCAAAGCATTGAAGTTGACAGCAGAAATGGTGACTCAGCATTATGTTTTGATGGCATACGTGAGAAGGTTCCTGCAAGCCGTCTCTTAGAAGTCGGCCTTTTACCAAAAACAGATTATGATAAGTTAATCAAAGGCAAAACAACAGTACATGAGCTCAGCCAGACAGAAAAACTTAAAACATTTCTTAAGGGCAAGAGCTGTATTGGTGGCCTACTTGTTCATCCAAACCAAAAAATGTCCATCTATCAGGCCATTAAAGGGAAGAACATTGCTCCTGGCACTGGTTTCGTACTACTGGAGGCACAGGCAGCCTCAGGATGTATAATTGACCCTGTTAAGAACAAGAAGCTCTCTGTTAATGAGGCAGTGAAGGAGGGTCTCATTGGACCTGAACTTCATAACAAAATGCTGTCTGCTGAGAGAGCTGTTACTGGTTACAAGGATCCTTACACAGATGCAAAGATTTCCCTCTTTGAAGCTATGAAAAAAGGTTTAATTGATGAAGGCCATGGTATCAGACTGCTTGAGGCCCAAATTGCAACTGGTGGAATCATTGACCCTGTCCATAGTCACCGTATACCCACTGAAATAGCCTATAAGCAGGGTCAGTTTGACGCAGAAATGAACAAAATTCTTCAGGACCCCTCAGATGACACAAAAGGATTCATTGATCCAAACACTCAAGAAAACCTTACATACATGCAGCTGATGGAACGGTGCATCACTGATCCGGAAACAGGATTGGTCCTCCTGCCTGTTACAGAAAAAGCCACACTTAATGCCAGAACATTCACTGATGAGGAAACCAAGGATGTTTTCAATAAGACAACTGTGTCTGTGCCATTTGGAAGATTTAAAGGAAAGACGGTTACTATCTGGGAGATAATTAATTCTGATTACTTCACAGAAGACCAGAGAAAGGATCTAATTCGTCAGTACAAGACAGGCAAAATTACCGTGGAACGGATCATCAAGATTATAATCACTGTTGCAGAAGAAAAGGAGAAAAGGAATGAGCTTGAATTTGATGGTCTCAGAGCACCTGTTCCTGCTACAGAACTAGTTGAATCCAAAGTTATTGACAAAGACCTCTATAACAAGTTACAGAAAGGAAATAAGACTGTCAAAGAGGTGTCTGAGATGGAGAATGTACACAAAGCTCTGAAGGGTTTCAACTGTATCGCGGGAGTAGTCATTGACTCAAGCAAAGAGACAATGTCATTCTATCAGGCTATGAAAAAGAATGTGATGAGGCTAGAACCTGTTTTAACCCTCTTAGAAGCTCAAGCTGCAACTGGATTTATCATAGATCCTGTTAAAAACCAGTCATTAACAGTAGATGAGGCTGTAAAAGCAGGTGTTGTTGGGCCTGAACTACATGAAAAACTTTTGTCTTCTGAAAGAGCCGTCACAGGCTACAGGGATCCTTACACTGGAAAAACAGTGTCTCTGTTTGAGGCAATGAAGAAAGGACTGATCCACAAAGACCAAGGAATCAGACTCCTTGATGCACAGCTGGCAACAGGAGGTATCATAGACCCTGTGAAAAGTCACCGCATTCCACATGACATTGCCTGCAAGCGGGGTTACTTCGATGATGAAACAAACAAGGTCCTGACAAACCCAACAGATGACATAAAGGGATTCTATGATCCAAACACACAGGAATATGTCACATATGTGCAGCTTCAGAAGCGGTGTATTACAGACAAAAAGACTGGTCTTCAGCTTTTGCCCCTGTCCGAACAAGCGATCAGTGCCAAAGAAGAGCAGAAATACAGTGAGGCACAGACCAAAGAAGCCATGACTCAGGCAACCATTGAGGTTCAAAGTGGACCATTCAAAGGGAGAAAGGTTACGATTTGGGAGATAATCAACTCAGATTATCTCACTGAGGAACAAAGGCTTGATTTGATCAGGCAGTACAGGTCTGGAAAAGTGACAGTTGAGAAGATTATAAAGATTGTAATCACAATTGTAGATGAAAAAGAAGCCAAGAAACAAGAGCAATCCAGTTTTAAAGGGCTTAGGTCTCCAGTTCCAGCCAAGTCCCTTTTGGATTCAAAAATTATTGACAAAGCTACTTTTGATTTGCTTCAACAAGGTAAGAAGACTCCAAAAGAGGTCAGCAAAAACAACTCTGTTAACAAGTATCTACAAGGTTCTGAAAGCATCGCTGGGATATACCTTGAGCCTACAAAAGAGAAAATTGGCATTTACCAAGCAATGAAAAAGAAACTTTTGAGACAGAACACTGGAACTGCTCTGCTCGAAGCCCAAGCTGCTACAGGTTTCATTGTGGATCCTGTAAAGAATGAGTTCCTCACAGTTGATGATGCTGTTAGAGCAGGACTTGTGGGGCCTGAGCTTCATGAGAAACTTCTTACTGCTGAAAAAGCTGTTACTGGCTACAAAGACCCATTTACAGGCAATGTCATCAACTTGTTCCAAGCCATGCAAAAAGAGCTTATACCCAAGGAACATACCTTGCCTCTTTTGGAGGCACAGGTTACCACAGGTGGAATCATTGATCCAGTGAACAGTCATCGGATTCCCACTGATGTGGCATATGAGAGGGGATATTTCAGCAAGGAAACTGCTAGGAGCATTGCTGAAAGCCCAGATGTAAACAAAGCCTTCTCTGACCCTGAAACTGATGAAAATGTGTCATACAAACAGTTGTTAGACAGGTGTATGACAGACCCTGAGACAGGCTTACACTTCATACGACTCTCCAAACCACAGGCACCAACAGTAGTGGAAAAGACGTACCTTTACAATGAGGAACAAACCCAGAGCGATCTGTCCTGTACTCAGATTGACCTCCCAATTGAAGGTCTTGCTCAAGGCTCAATGTCCCTTTGGGATGTCATGAACTCAAATCTGCTACCAGAAGAAGAGAGGACAAAGCTACTTGATGAATATCGTTCTGGCAAATTAACTAAAGAACGAATGATAATTATAATAATTGAGATAATGGAGCAGAGAGAAATTATCAGAGGAGAGAACATCAAGTCATGTAACATGGTCAGACGTCGGGTCACTATCGAAGAACTCTATAATGCCCGTATCATTGATCTAGAGACCTACAACCTTCTAAAGCAGGACAAGAAAACTATACGCGAGATCATGGAACTGCAGAGTGTTAAACAGTACTTGTTTGGCACTGGTAGTGTTGCTGGTGTTTCAGTTGATCCCAATTTAAAAATCAGCATTTATCAGGCAATGAAGAGAGGGCTGATGAAGCCAGAAGATGCTATTGGCCTCTTGGAGGCACAGGCAGCCACTGGGTTTATTATTGATCCCATCAGAAATGAGATGCTAACTGTTGATGAAGCAGTTCGCAAAGGAGTAGTTGGACCAGAAATTCATGATAAGCTTCTCTCTGCAGAAAGAGCAGTCACTGGGTACAAGGATCCATACAGTGGAAAAATAATTTCTCTCTTCCAAGCAATGAAAAAGGATCTCGTGCCAGAGGACTATGCTTTAAAGCTTCTTGAGGCCCAGACAGCAACTGGAGGTATCATTGACCCAGAATTCAACTTCCATCTTTCAGCAGATGTAGCTACACAACGTGGCTATATCAACAAGGAAACATATGAGAAGCTGTCTGATGAAGTAAGGGGATATGTTGATCCTGTCACAGGAGAAAGTCTCTCATATGTCCAACTGCTCAAGAGGTGCAAGTTTGATAAAGAGGGATTGTATCTTCTATCTTTAGGAGAAAGACAGCCAATGTTTAAGGGTCTCAGAAAGCAAATCACAATAGAAGAGCTGATCCGTTCGCAAATCATTGATGCAAAAACGGTCTCTGAGCTAAAAGAGGGTCTAGTGACAGTTGAAGAATTGAGTGACAGACTGAAGAAATACCTTGAGGGCACAAGCTGTATATCTGGTGTATATGTAGAATCGACTAAAGAACGTTTTTCCATATACCAAGCCATGAAAAAGAACATGATCAGGCCAGGGACTGCCTTTGAACTGCTGGAAGCTCAAGCAGCCACAGGATATGTCATTGATCCCATCAAGAACCTCAAGTTAACAGTGAGTGAAGCAGTGAAGATGGGAATTGTGGGCCCAGAGTTTAAAGACAAACTCATGTCTGCTGAACGGGCTGTCACTGGTTACAGAGATCCTTATACAGGCAAAACAATCTCTCTCTTCCAAGCTATGAAAAAAGGTCTAATCCTGAAAGACCATGGAATTCGTCTTCTTGAAGCCCAAATTGCTACGGGAGGAATCATTGACCCAGAGGAAAGCCACCGCTTGCCTGTGGAAGTAGCCTACAACCGTGGCCTCTTTGATGAGGAAATGAATGAAATCCTCTCCGATCCATCCGATGATACCAAGGGCTTTTTTGACCCGAACACAGAGGAGAATCTAACATATTTGCAGCTTATGGAGAGATGCATTACCGATCCACTGACTGGTCTTGTGCTTTTGCTCCTGAAGGAAAAGAAACGGGAGAGAAAGACATCATCCAAATCCTCTGTTCGCAAACGAAGAGTTGTAATTGTCGACCCAGAATCAGGCAAAGAAATGTCTGTATATGAAGCTTATCGTAAAGGGCTCATTGACCACCAAACATACCTTGAACTGGCAGAGCAGGAATGTGAATGGGAGGAAATCACAATGACATCATCTGAAGGAGAAGAGAAGTCTATAATAATTGACAGAAGATCAGGTCGCCAGTATGACATTGCTGATGCTCTAGCAAGAGGCCTCATTGATCAGTCTGCCCTTGACCAGTACCGATCAGGCAACCTTGCCATCACAGAATTTGCCGACATGTTATCTGGAAACATGGGCGGCTTTCGGTCACGTTCATCTTCATTTGGCTCCACTTCCTCCTATCCAATGAGTCCCATACCCTCTATCAAAACTCCTGCAACTGTGTGGAATGATCCAACAGAAGAGACTGGTCCTGTGGCAGGAATTCTTGATACAGACACCTTAGAGAAGGTTTCCATCTCCGAAGCCATGCACAGAAATTTAGTTGACAACATCACTGGCCAGAGACTTTTAGAGGCACAAGCTTGCACTGGTGGTATATTAGATCCATCAACTGGGGAGAAGTTCTCTGTTGCTGATGCAACCAATAAGGGTCTTGTAGATAAGATAATGGTTGACAGGCTCAACCTTGCACAGAAAGCCTTTAATGGATTTGAGGATCCTAGAACCAAGGTGAGGATGTCTGCTGCACAAGCACTTAAGAAAGGTTGGCTATACTATGACGCTGGTCAACGTTTCCTGGAGGTACAGTATCTCACTGGTGGACTCATTGAACCAGAGTCTGAGGGAAGAGTCTCTTTAGAGGAATCCATCAAGAAGGGTGTTATAGATATCCGCACAGCTCAGAAGCTAAGGGATGTGAGTGCTTATTCTAAATACCTTACATGCCCCAAAACAAAACTGAAGATTTCCTATAAGGATGCAATGGACAGAAGCATGGTTGAGGAAGGAACTGGTCTAAGACTGCTGGAAGCCTGTTCACAGTCTAGTAAAGGTGTTTACAGCCCCTACAATGTCAGTGGTGCAGGGTCTGCCGCTGGTTCAAGGTCTGGGTCAAGGACAGGATCTAGATCAGGCTCAAGAAGAGGTAGCTTTGATGCAACTGGCTCAGGATTCAGCATGAACTTCTCATCGTCCTCATATACTTCCAGTTACAGTCGAAGATTTTAGTTTTACCCACCCCCAACAACCCTTGTCACCTATAGACTCTCAAGACAAATCTATCTGGCTATTCTCAAGAACCTGGGACATTTAAAATTCTATCACTACAGTTGCATAAGATACAAAGTCTAGTTCAAAAACTCTAGACATGGACATATTTATTCAGATTTGCATGTGTTTGCCATAGAAAACTGCATTCCAAAAACTACCAGAAGGTTTTTAATGGGCACTAGGTAACAAAGTCCCATCTTATGTAGTTCGGAAGCTCAACTATGCATTTTGTGCTTAGCCTTAATGATTATTCATACTCAAACAGATTTCCTCCATTTTAATTACTTCGCATTATTTATATTTAAGAATAATGATGAAATTTCTGTTCTTTATTCAAATACATTTGCTCATTTTATAGGGATGTTAAATATAGCTAATTTCTTTCTCAAATCAAGGCAATACTTTCACTGAATGCTACTTCCTATCTGTATTTGTACTTGCATTTTCAGATATGTTTCTTTTCTGTTTTTTTGTTTTGTTTTGTTTGTTTGGGTTTTTTTTTTTTTTCAAATTAAAACCTAAGAAAATATGCCGATATAGACATTAAATGATGTTTACTAGATTACATTTTTGTTTGTCTGTGGATGGCTAACAGAACATTGTGTCTAGTAACCAAGTATTCATCAAAAATGTTGTGGTGTTGTGCAGGTATTTAATACTGCAGAATGTATAGAGATTAAATATTATATGACATTTAAATGTTAACACTGGAGCAAGAAAGCACACATGAAGCAAAGAAACTATGCCAATATTTTATCTTCCACTACCAAAACTGAACCTCTTATATGGAGGCATTTACCTCATTTATTAAAGTGCACAGCTTTCTACAAGTGATTTATAATACAGTCAAAATCCTCATCATCCTCAGCCACCATAAAACATCCTCAATTTTCTCAGTCATTTCAGTCAAATAATCCTGTTGTATTGTTCCAAGAAGACTTCAGATGCCTACCTCGTCTCACATCTGGAAAAACCTGAACGCGATAATGAGAATGTATTAACTGTAAGTGAAATTAGCAATAATTTAAAACATACATATATGTATGTATGTATGTATGTATGTATATATATATAGTGTGTTTGTGTTATTAGAAATAGTATTGTCATAAAAATTAACGATTCTTTCACATTTATATTTTTAAACAGAATGCATCCATACACAGATGTGGAGAACTGGAGGACAGTGTTAACATACTACTAGGCAGTAAAAAAGATGTTTGCCAGACGTCCTTACATCCAGATATTCAGGTAGGATTTTAGTAATTATTCCACTGAATACTCAGTTTACAAACAGTCATGCTTAAATGCTGAAAAAAATCATATTTCATACTTATTTTAATGCATTTTTTTGTCATTTTTGCTTTTTGTTGCTCCATAGTCCGTATTATTTTTCTTTGTTTTTGTTTTTAGATCTGCAATGAGACTTTCACTCCTTTCCTCCCTTGCTACTTGCTCATTTGCAAAACAAAAGTTGAGGCTAGGGGTGCCCTGAAGTTTGCCTTGGATATCTTGCCAGGAAATGACTGTCATGGACTGAGCATATTCTTGCTTTTCCATGGACATTTGGACTCTGTTCTCTTCAACTTATTTGGATTAATAAATTACTTCCAGGAAACAGACTGGAGACAGAACATACTTGCTTACAGATAATCTTAAAGTTCAGATGTTCATCTCATGTTTATTTTAACTTCCATTACCAGTTATACTCTCCTATCATGTGACACTTTTTATATGCATTCCCCTTGTCTTAACTTGCCAAGTGTGCACTACTGTATTTTAAAATAATTTGAGGTCATCATTACAAATTAACATGGATAACACTTATGAGTTCGTGTGTATTTTTATATGATGTTTATATTATGGGGTATATTAATTGCATTTTTATCTCCTTCGGTAACAATCATTTCTTCCTTATGTTGCTTCTTCAACCAGTGTTTTTTTGTTTGTTTGTTTTGCCTTTAAAGTACTTGACTTGTGTATATCCTCACATTTTGTTTAGATTTTTTCTTCTTTTTGGTATCATCTGTAATATATTTACTTTGCATGTTTTACTAACTTCATATTAGATATTTTACAATTACAAGATGAAGAGCTCTTACTTCATGAGAAATGTCTCTAGTATGTTAATATTTCTGAGTAAAAATAAATATATATGAAATGCAAACTGACTGGTGGAAATAATTCTGAAGTGATATTATATGATGTGTGAGGAAATGACATTGCTTTTGAGAATAACACCCTATTTTATGTAAATAAATGTATTATGCAATGATAATTATGTCTGTATTTAATTTGTGTTTACACTCCTCGTGAAGTCAGTAAATACTTGTCCATTTTTTGCCTTTGCCGGATGTAAATACAACTCAAATTACAGCACAGCATGGAAGGCCCAACTAATCAAAGGTCTGCAAACATGGTACACTATTGAACAGGAGTAATTACAGGAAATTGGAGATTATTAAATGAAACCTGATTAAACACATCAAACACATGTGATGCTTAATAATATAAAAATTATTGAGTGAAACACAAGTATATAAAGCAAAAAATTAATTAATTAATAAAAAATAAAAAATAAAAA
>JBBMFX010000007.1:15627019-15637596 GCA_037832545.1 Rhabdalestes septentrionalis
AGGGAGAGAGAGAGAGAGAGAGAGAGAGAGAGGGGGAGAGAGAGGGAGAGAGAGAGAGAGAGAAGAGAGAGAGAGAGAGAGAGAGAGAGAGAGAGAGAGAGAGAGAGAGAGAGAGAGAGCTACGTTTCCTCTGTGGAACCAGGCAGACTCTTTTGTGCTGTGAGTGGACAGGGAGTGGATGGTGAAAGTGGGGTGCAGTGCTGCGTTGGAGGGCCTCTTCACACATGAGAGAGCACACAGAAAGCACATTAGACTCAGATGGGAGGATGAGGAAAGAGAAAATAACAGGATCTTGCACAGGGAATCCTCTGATCCACCAGACCACTCATGGCAGCCTGTCTTCTGTATTGTCTGTTAACCTGTAATAATGACATTTCAGCTGCATTCTTATTTTAATACATATATGGTGCATCAGGATGTGATATTTTAGTGCTTACTCACATTCAAGACTAAAGCAGAATCCCAGGAAATTTTTGCTGTAACATCAACACTTATTTCAACTACAACTGTTAGGTGTGAGCATTTCATGATGAATAGGCCAATGGAAACTGTTCCAACATCATTTGTTTAAATTAACACAAAGTGTTATATAGTCATGTGATCTGATGACAATGGTGGGATGTGCAGGACATGCAAAGTTTCAGGCTTGTCAGTGTAACTGATTTCATTGTTGTTCCTGGATTAATTTGTTTGTAAAGCTCTTTGTAAGGGCTCTAACATATTAAACTTGTTACATTTTTGCATCTATTGTGCTTTTTCATCCTGCTGTAATGCCTTTTTTGAGGCTATTAGGGACTCATTACTTAGCAGCCCCTATATACCCCTATACACACACTTTTGTTCCGGACCACAGATCAAGTACCGCAATAAATGGGGACACAGACCCCTGTCCCAATAACACTTGTGTCTCCACAAAACTGTTATTTCTCCTATAAATGTTAATTACTACTCTACATATGTAAATAAGAAACCTGTATGCTGTGGTGATTGATTGTAGGCTACATTGATTGTTAGGAAATGACAGTAAGTTGTTGCATTCATAGCCAGTTCCTTTCTTATAGTGTCTTATTAACATCATATTTACATTGAATTCATTGCTCTGTTTGTTTATGCCCTTTAATGTTGCATTCAAAGTCAAAAGGAGAGCTTCCCATCAGTACAAAACCAGACAGTTATTGACATTTGTTTCAATAAAGAGAAGAAGCATGTCTGGCCGATTCCGCTGTTTTTGTTTTGACTATATTTCCGTGACAGAGATTTTGCTGCACGTGCTTTAGCTCCATGGCAACTTTAACGAAAGGGAGTGTCTGTAACAGAATTCCTAAAATGTTCCAAAAAAAATTTCCTTGCCCAGTGTAAGACTGCCACCCCTTCTCTGGTCCGATGGCTAGTCCAAGGGCCTCTTCCCTTTTGACTTCCCGCTGATGGTGAATAGCTGGATAAAGGCTGTGTCTCTTAAGGGTCTTTCATTTCCCTTAGCTCTGCAAAGCAAACCTTGCATTTCAAATAAGCACTGCACACACAACCTGCAAACAGGCCAGCAAAAGGGCTGGGATCAAGTTTGTTCTTTTCTCCATGCATTCTTTATGGCATTGAGCAAACATCAAAACTCCCCTTTGCTCTGTATTGTGTATGGATAGGGATTGCTAATTTGAGCATGCTTGCTGAGGAAGCGCATTTCTTACCATTAAGTAAGTGCCATTGTTTAACATTGGTGCTTGTGTTAGTTAATGAAGTGAAGTTAATAAAAAAATGTGATGCATGGACCTTGTTGAGGGTTAGTGTCTGAAATACTTCTGTACAGTAAGTCATCAGAACTGGGTTCTAACAAGCTTGCTCTTGTATTTATATACATATATACATTCTCATCAAGAGTTGACACAATAAATGCTGAAACAATAATAGTATTGTCCTGAGGAGGGACATTTTCTCTTATGGATCTTCCTCGCTTGGCAAAAGTCCCTCCTACTTGGCTTGGAGAGTTTACATTTTTTAATTGACCTGGCTCCTTACATTATTCGGTGCGGCTGTCCCTTATTAGGGCAGGAGCCTCTTGGCGCTCTGACAACAGCTCTACCTCACAACTGTCATACAGTTTTTTAAAAAGTCACATATTTCTAAAATCTGAGTAGTTTGTCTTGATGTGTTAATATGGCAAGAAACTGAAAATTGAAACAGGACATTTAAAATATTCCAGAACAAATAACCAAATTACCTGAGTAAAATAAAACAATACTAAATTAAACATTATCTAAACAGATAGGAAAATAATCATTAATCATTACTAATCAAGTCATTTTTGAATATGTTCATATGTTCAGGGTCTGCAGAGACATATTCTAAACACCAGAACAGTCGGATGAACAGAAATTCTCTTTGAGAATAAGCATTGCACTAAATCCCTTCAACGGCTGAATAGATGATTCAGAAGATATTTGAAGTCGCTCATTCTTTTATTTCCCCCTCAGTGACTCATCTCCCAGTATCCCAGATACCACAGCAGGGAAGCCCATCGCTCCCATTCGCACATGCTCTCTTCGGGGAAGTGAAGTGAACTCTGGAGTGATAAATTACTGTGTTTGTCAGCTGGCCCTTTGGTTCTGAGCCTCCTCCCTCAAAAGAAATCTTTTTCTACATATTCATTTATCACTTCGCAAAGGCCTCTTGCGAGACCCATGGAGAGAGCATGTCTGCTCAAGTGCTAATTATGGTGTATTGGAGGACCCATTGAGGTCTTATTGAATTTAAAGGCAGGGGAGACAGTGAAATGGTGGGGGAGGGGAACACACCAGTAGGATTAATCCACTTTGCTGCTCTCAGGTCTTCAGACACATGGGGGCTTTGATCAAATTTGGCCTCATCTGTAACCCATTTGGCATCTCACTGATTCACCCCTACATTTTGCCTCGTGAACATACAAAGCCCATCCATTTCACAAGAGAACAAAGAACAATACCCAAGATGGGAAACTACTGCCTCAGTCCAGCCCCTGCTGTGAACATGTACATTTAAAACATCTTTTATGTTATTGGTTCCACTTCTACATTTAGTATGTACTAACTTATCTAACAGTGGAATATATTATAAACCTGTGCTGCAGCATGTGCTTTAAAGGTGCCCTTCCATTTTTAACATGCTTCATTGAACAGGCTGGAAGTATTGATGAGTGGTAAAAGCCCTGGCCTGACACAGTTGACAGAGAGAGACTGTCAGAGGGAACAATTCAATTAGCTCACTGAAGAGTGAGGAACCAGGATCAGATGACTCACAGACTGGTACTTTTGGCAAGAGTCGAGTGCCAAACCACTGACCGAATGGAGACTGATAAACCCCAAGCAGCCAGCTCAATAAATCTGATTTTTCTTCATAGAAATGCCGTATACAGTGCCCAACAATAAGAGCAGGTATTTTGGAATAGGTTTTCTTATACATTAATGAATATGCCAGCAGATTTTAACCTAATCACAAACCCAACCTATTACATCTATAGCAAACATTTAATTCCTGTGGACAATAATTTTTATGCACTTCCTTCTAAAATGTAAACATTTAAAAATAACAGGAAGTGGCCAGGCAGCTGCCCAGTAATTGTTATTATTAGCATGTTTTAAGTTAACAATTATTCACGACTTTTTTTTTTTCAAATCACTTACTCTTATCATCTGTGTTTTTATGGGAAAAAATGTATTCAAATACTTCTGGGTAACACAGTGGCACAGTTAGTACACTAGGGTGCTCTGTTTCTGCATCACAGCCCTGTAAAGTTAAATAACTTGACCTGTAGGGCCTGGATGGTGAATTCACTTTCCCAGGACAGTCCAGACAACAGGAATTTTTTCTCCTCTGTTTTCTTCACTGCTTCCCTTTGTATGTTTTACATCCTCAGCCATCTCAGCCGGGGGGTTGGGTTGAGGTGAATAATTTAAGTGCACAATGCTGTGGTCACAGGGTCTCCTCATGCACAACTTCCCTTGGAATTAGAGTGACAGACTTATGTGAAGTGGACATGTGTAGTCTGATATCTTTCATCTCTTTCTGTCTTTTCTCTTGCCGCATTTCCTACTAGCTCTCTGTTCTGTGCCGCCACTAAAATAAATGGTCCACTCAGCTAAAATGAGTGGGAACCTACTGCGCTGCCCCAATGGTGGCACCTTCAAAAGCACTTTCACACTCTTGAAAACTTCTTCACTCCTCTCCTCTCTCAGGTTTTTGATAAAGCATGAGCAGCTCTTGCAGGTTTTTATTCTCACTTTGTCACACCCGTCCCTTTGCATTGTATGGATAAAGCCATCAAATGCAAGGGTGAACAGTGAGTTCACACCTACTCTGTGTTATAACACCACTACTGCAGTGGCAGGTACCGGTTGCTTCTGAGATTTATGAGGTCTACAGAAAAGATGTTCAGTAGATCTATTAGCACCACGTGAATGGGCTATGTTTGATGAAATGAAAAGGACAATTAGCTGCAAGCACCAGCTGCCTGTGAAGAGTTAAGATAATTGGTGGAGCGCAGGTGTGATGTGGATGAAAGTGTGTATTAGAAAGAAAATGAGCCTGTGTGTTCACCACACCTGTGTTCCTGCCCTCCAGGGTGACACTGCACCTGCTAATACACCTGTCCACACCCATTTCTAGCTTTCTCTCTCTCTCTCTCTCTCTCTCTCTCTCTCTCTCTCTCTCCACCCTCAAAGGGTCAAGGCTTATTTGAGATTTGACACCTTACTAGACTAGTGATAATAGTCTCTCCTCCCAAAGGACTTAGTGTGAGCACAAAGACCTTATTTAGGCCTCCCGGTATTTTGTAGGAGATCCTACTCAGTGGGAAAACATATCATGAGCCTACATTAAACCGTTTTATTTAATTTCCTGCAAGAACTGTGAGTGAAAATTCTTGTGAAGTAGAAGGACAGAAGGTCTTTACAAAATGCATTCTTTGTAAAACTGTTCTTATTTCTGAATTCTGTTCAAGCTTTTGTTTGTTGTTTGGCAGTTTGCAGACTGGAAGTGAGTCGAAAAGTAATCAGAGATGTTTTACAGTAATTAGGCCTCTTTGTAGCTCTAGTTGAGGCTGGTGCACAGGCTTTGAATAGAGATGGGGGTTGTGTGCGAAGGGCTGGATGGGTGGGGGTCCCTCCTATTGTGGCCTGCCCTGCTCGCGCCCTGCACTTGCTTCGTGAGGGAAGGAGAGAGAAAAAGAACAGGCGAGAGAGGGGCTGGAGGCAGCTGTCACTTAACATGTGAATGTTTGGGGGGCAGCCTGGGGTCTTTTTAGAAAGCTTTTTTTCCCCAACCCTCTTTTTCTCCCCACAAGCAGCATGGAGTTTCAGAGCCAAATGAGGATCTGGGGGAGGGGCTAGTGGAGGGAGGGAAAGAAGGAGCCAGGGAGGTGAGGGAGTGTTGCTCCGTCCAAATGTCTGGCACAGGAGTAACGCAAGAGCCAGACAGTTCACACAAGAGGTGTACACACCAGTCTGGATTATACAGGAGTCTCTGAAGGGGAACCTCACTACATCTGTGCCCTTAAAAGAGTGGAAATAGTCGGGAACTACTGGGCTCAAGAGGCTGCACATCCCATCAGTTGCCTCAACAAGAAGGGAATTTATCGGAAAGGGTGCAACAAAGAAGAGAGAGAGTGCTGCCAGTGGGAGGGGGCGGCTGGAAGCCGAGAGGGACATTGTTTGCCTGTGGCTGTGGGCAACGGAAAAGCATGGGTTATCTGGCCTTGTGTGCATATGTGTGTGTTTGAGTGTGTTTGTTAGCGAGGGAGTGTACACAAGTGCAGTGTATATGCCCATATTTATGAGTCTTCCTGCTGAAAAAGGAGGCCTCCCAAAGGATGCTGAAAGCAAAGATTTTTGTTCCCTGGTTTGAATGATGACAGAGAGGCCAGTGCAATTGTGTTGTTAACTGTTTGCCCACCTCTGTGCTCAGGGGTAAGTATGCACTACTGTGTCCTCAACGGTCAAAAACCGCCAAATCTTTCAGCCTGGGGAGGGCTCTTTCAAACTTTCTCCAATAGGCTGCCTCAGCAGGGAAAGGTGCTTTGTGACTGTGATGCTATGTGGACCACTCTGGTTTTGACCGAAGGGGATTTTGGCATGAATTCGTTATGAGCAGGAACAGCTTGGAGGAATTTGCTTCTCATTAGTTTTCTCTCTGAAGAGCGTGCCTTTGTGCTTGCCTCATACCTATTATTGTGAGTATATTTTCTTTTAAACAAAGTTTGATTTAGAAAATCATTTGGTCTAAATGTTTTTATTCAAGAGCAAGTACATAAGATGTTACCTGAAAATAAGCAAAAGCTCATTTGTTAGTAGGCTCTAAATTTTGAGACAAAGACAACAAAGCATGCTTTTTAACATCCAATAGTTAAAAATAGACAATTTCTATCAGGTGAAAAAACACTGCTATATGTCTATTTATTAACTTTATCTGTTGAATGTTAACACCTGAACAATACCATCAGGGGGTTTTATGTGTCCCCTGGGCAAGCCTACAGACATCCTCTTTAATTAGAGGAACCACTGCCAACATTATTATATGAAGTCACCCAGACTGTGGCGGAAGGTTTGATTTACGACCATTATCACGTCCATAAATGGACACATCTCCCATGAGTGCACTCTCACTGCCTTCTGTAATCTGTAACACCAGAATCTACCACTGTCTGCTTGCCATTTTTGGGGTCAGATTAGAGGTTGATATTGTTGTGCTGATCATGCATATCTTAAATCTAGCTTTGGTGTAAATCATTACATTTGCATCTCTTTTATTTGGTTGGCTGTGGTGCGTTTAGAAAAAAATTGTTAATTTATTAATGTATGTGTATGTTTGTTGGAAATATTGTGATGTTTCCATTCATCTTCAAGGCTCATTGAAAATGTCATAGATTGTCGATGGGAGTAACTCACTCTCTCATTAAGTTAATTTGGTCCATTGAGATTCTGCCTGTGACATGCTTCACAAATCAATATTTAGAGAGGGGGTCTTGAACTGAAACCCATCAGATTAAATGGTTTGAGCCATGGTAATGGGTGCCTTGTGGTCCCTTAAAACCCTTTTAGATTAGCAGTATGAATACTAACTGTTGTGATTGAGTTTATTTAAGGGATCAAATATATTTAGAGGGTTTCTGTTGCTCTAGGACAGGTAATGAGATGCAGCCAAGTCACAGACATTCAGGTCGGATTCAATACAGACTTAGTCAGTTTGCAGCTGATACAGGGAGACACTCACTCTATTCAACTGAAGCACAGGCATATCCTAGGTCTTCTGCTCCACTGATCCAGAAATGCTAACTACAGGGATGGGTGCTGCTCCTGTGTGCGTCACGTTATTCTGCTTTGACAAACACTGATCCAGAACGACCTGGCCTGACCTGGGTGACCGGTGGCAATTAGCACTCACTGGGCTTTCATATTTAAGTATACCTAAAATGTCATATTTGTTCTATTTTTAACTATTCATGATCCTACTCTAGTCAACACCTGCAATAGTACGAAAGCCACCTTCATCCATTCAGTGTTATCATTTTAGTATAACAACATAACAGTTTGTTAAAAGAATAAACTGTAATTAATACATATAGTCACAGTTAATTGTAACTAGTAAACATGAATAGTAATAAAATACCTTGTAGTGTATTCTGTTGCAGCTACAAATAAATAAATGAAAATATTTTTTTAGTTATCTTACGGTCTGTGCTGCTTCTTAGGCATGTAATTTCTGGCCCACCTCCCAACATCCCAGTCCCCTGATCCAAAAGAAAAAAAAAGAAGAAACAGGACCCCCAGCTTTTGTGACAAGGAAATGAAGCAGCATTTTTATGCCTGTCATATTTGATCTGGACCTAAATGGTTTCCCATGGCCATCCAAGGGCAAGTCCTGGCAGGGGACTCTAGTTCTGGCAGCCAGGGTGAGCAGTTGGCATCCTGAAGGAGAGTGCCCTCATAGAGAGGCCTGTCACTTGCATTTCTATGCCTAAAACTTGCAGAGCAGTGTTCATGTCGTAGTGCAACAACAGTCAGACCCTGCTGCCTCTTTACTTTGCCTATGCTGTAGGCCAGAACAGGGTTTGTGTCTTCTCTATCAGATACTTGTGTTTGCTTGTGAATGAGCAGAAAAACTGGAAGAAACAATGAAGGTTTAATTGAGATTTGTAGTGAGCGGTCTGTATTAAAGCTGGCTGAATATGCTGCTCGTCTCCAGAGATTACAGCACCCTTGGAGAGGTGGCAATCTTTGTGAAGCAGGGTGAAATTTGCAAGTGCACTCACTTTGAGCCCCCTTGTGTTTTAGGCAGCTGAGGCGACTCCCGCATGAATGGCCCAGGGGCCTTCTCTTACCTCACACCTTATTCGGCTGAAGGACCATGGGTAACCTCATAAGTAGACCTAGTTGCTTGGGTCAAAAGTCCAAGCAAGTCAGGTCAAATGAGGATTTCCTAAAGGAGTGCTACCAGCGGCAGAGGGAATGGCCTGTCCCAGCGCCTCCTAAGGGGGACGGGAAGAAAGAGGATGTGGAGCATGTGGACCACGAGGACCAGTTTCCTCCACAGGCTCCCACGCCAGACAAAAACAGGAGCTCCCCTGCGCCTACTGTCACATCCACCAGCACACTGGATAATGCCTGGAGAAGCTCACCTTCACCAGCCAAAACCCCTTACAATGGGTCTTTGCCCAGGAGGACTAACGTTCCAGAGTATAGGAGATCCCCCCTAAGCCAATGTGGAACTACAGAGAGAAGAGCCAGCCTACAGAGACGAGACTCTGGAAGCCCATGGTCCTGGAAAACCTTGAGCTCGAGAGAAGTCACTGAGGTCACCGAAGTAACAGAGACTATTGTGACGGAGATTGTGGAGGTGACAGAGTATCCACTTGGGCAAAAGGGTGGTGACCCCATTGTAACCAGGACTGTTAGGGTCCTCACTGGAGCAGCTCAGGAATTAGCAGAGGTTGTTATCATACTATACAACAAGTTAACAAACAAGTTTTTATTAAAAGCATAGAATCGGTGTTTGGGATTTAGCATGCTTTTGTGATATCAAATTCTAGCCGCCCCACACATCAGGGTGTAACTGCACTCTCCACTTACAGTAATTACTGTTTTTTTCTCTGGTCTTATACAATACCTTGGGGAATATATCTGGGTTGCGTTAATTTTATTTTATTAGTCGCCAGAAGGGTAATGAGGAATCTTCAAAACAGCAGTTGATTTACCATTTACGTCTGTTTTTACTCTCAGCTGCAGAGCGATGGCCAGTCTAGTTCCGACCAAGACTCAAGTCTGGATAGATGGAAGGTGCGATTTATTTGGTTTATACTGGATTTGTTTGTCATATTTAAAATGCTTATTTAAAATGATTGTTTCTGTCATGTTTGAATGTGCATTTGCTTTTTTTTTTCCAAGGGTGCCAGGAGTGCTTTAGCTCTGAAAGATGAGTTTGGGGATTCTGAGTCATTCCAGCAAAATCTTCAGACATTACTGATGTGGGTTTGTGAGATTGAAGAACTCACTGCAAATCAGAAGCCTCCCTCCTCTGAGTTTAAAGTGGTGAAAGCTCAGCTGCAGGAACAGAAGGTATGCTCAAGACTCTGGCTTCAGCATTCTGCAAAAGAAACCCCTCCCCTAGCCTGGGAATGATTTGTTTTTATGAACTTCCCAACTTGTACAGACCTGCACATAAATGAGAAATCAACCATGAAAACCTCTTTTCCCGGCAACTGCACCGGTGTTAAGGAGTGAATTACAAACGTTCATGCTCACGGTGCTCCCCTGAATGCTTTTGTGTACAGCCCCTGAAGGGATGTTATTCACCTTTCAGTCCAAAACAGCTGCCTTTGTTAGCATAGTGAAGGAGGTGAAACTTGCCTGGATCACAACAATGCAGCCTTGATACCCGATACAATCTTTTGACTCCAATAGCACAAAGACAGAACAAGGCATGTTTAGGAGTCTGTGCATTCCCCAGGAGAAGCAATAACTGTGCATTTCCAAATCTAGTCAGAACTAGACTTTGAGAATATAATGTGAATTTGTTTGTCAATTTAACACTATAAGTCCACATTCATTTTACTGGGAAGTAGCAACAGTCAAGACCTCCTGAAATAGTCTGATTTGCATACAGTCTGAGTTGAAAGGTCAGGAACTTTTAAACCAGAACTTTGCTGGTGCTATGTGTAACCATTATGGGTTCATTATGTCCAACAGCTTCTGCAGCGTCTTCTAGAGGAAAGAAGACCTAGTATGGAGACCATGATGCAGGAGGGTCCAGGTTTGGTTGAGGGGCTTCATGGAGAAGACAGAGAAAGAGCCGAAGTCCAGCTTCCTCGTCTCAGACTCAAATGGGAGTCTCTACTCTCGAGAGCTGTCAGCAGGTCAGCACAATGTCCTCAGTGCTAATTTTGTTTCCATTTTCTTTTCTGAAGACATTTGCATGGTCAGCTCATGAGCTCACTGATTATTTGGACTGTATTAACAGGAGAGAAAGTTTGGAGGTTATTTTGCCCCGGACTCAGCTCTTCCAAGAGAGAATGGACAATCTCCACCAGTGGCTCATTTCAGTGGAGCCGGACCTAG
>JBBMFX010000007.1:15638184-15657939 GCA_037832545.1 Rhabdalestes septentrionalis
ACACACACACACACACACACACACACACACACACACACACACACTTCTTTCTCAGTACTTCAGTTCTTCCCGTTGACTTCCAGGCCGTTGTGGAGGAGATAAAAGCAAAAAGTGTGGACTTGGGGAAACTTCAACAATGTAGTCATGATCTCATGGAGAAAGTCTCAGGTATCATCTCTTTTGTGTTCACGAAAAGACAGTGACACATTTGATGTGAGAATATTAACACTGATCATTTTTTCCTTTACTGTACACTCATAGAGGAGGAGTCCCAGCTGGTACAGGAGAAGACAGACGGTTTGCGGATTCGATACTCAGTGTTGAGCCTAGGCAGTGCTGATGTGCTTCAAAGACTGGAACAGGCCCTGGAAGCTTCTAGCCGATGCACCTCAAGCCAGGAGGATCTGCATCTGTGGCTAGGACGCATTGAGAGGGAACTGCTGGGGCCAGCTCAGTCTGGGGATGCAGTGTTGTGTGTTGCTGAGAGACAGAGGGTAAGGAAAAATACTGAAGCAAAACTAACAAAATGAGGACCATTCTGGAGCCATAATTTTATCATGTAATGTTTATTCAATCTTGAGGCCAACTGGCATTTTTAAACAGTGATGGAGTTAAAGAGCTCAGCTGCTGATTTGTTCTCTTGTCCATTGATCAGTTGGAACAGGCAGTTGAGAAGGAAATAGCCTGGTTTAGAGCCACATCCCTGGGACTTGATAACCTCAAAGCCATCAACCTGGACACTGAGGTCATTGCTACCCAGCTAAATGAACAGAAAGTGAGTTTTTTTCTGTGTTGCTGGAAACTTTTTTTTCCCTAAAAACTGGATTTCCCTCTATTATGAAACATATCTAATCAGGAAAAATCTGTGAGCAATCCTAGATTCAGTAGAGAGAGATGAACTCTGTAAATTTGATTAATTGCTTTAATTGAAGAGAACTGAATAAAAATTGGTTTGCTTGCTTTTCCACAGATACTTGCAGTGGAGATTCTACAGCACAGGTTCAACATAGAGAAAATGGCAAAGATTTCTGAACTTTTACAGACATACAGTGAAGACAGAGAGATGGAATGTCTGCAGGTGCCAGTGACAACCTCAAAACTGCTTGTGATTTTGGTCAAACTAGCATTCTGCAATCCAGATATCTGAATTTATTTTTTTCTCCAGGCAAGTCTGGATGTGCTGCAGGAACAGTGTCAGATAACTACTGGTACAAATTCCCATGTGGTGCTGCAGCTGGAGCATGCTCAGTCCCTCCTGTCCCAGTTCTCAGAGGGCTACACTGAGGTGTTACCATGGTTACAGGAAACCAAAGCCCTCATGGGCCAGCTTGCCCTGAGCACCATCAGTTACGAGGCTTTCAGAGAACAACAGGAGCTCTTACAGGTACTGAGAGTCCTGCCTCTTCACTGCAGGGCATTTCAATCCCCCCTTCCTGTTTCAATGGCAAGGCCTTTGTTTCTAATCTCTCTGTTCACTTTGGGGGCAGGTCACCATTAGGTCATCCTTTGAGAGACTTGCTCTTGCTCTAAAGTGTTTACAATCCCGGCAATGTTTTTTAATTAAAGGAGACATGGTTGAAAAATAATGTGGTCACACAAGTTCCCATCACCGAGACTGTTATGCACCAGTGTCACTCAAACAAACCACAATTATCCTAATTGGTGACTATAATGTTTCTCCTACTAAAAAGGGTCTGAGGGAGTCTATAGCTGAGCACAAGCCTCTGATATCACGACTGGGAATGGTGGCCAAGCGTCTATCAGATCTGAACCCTGACCAGGCCCAGCAGTACTGCCAGAGAGCTGCAGAGGCTGAGGAACAGCACCAGGCTATCAGAGACAGAGTGAGAGAGGCTGCTTCAGTTCTAGAGGAGTCTCTGCCTCGCTACACACAGGTAAAAAGCCCAAAAACACACTTGTAGCTGTGATTCAAGAATGTTAACAAAATGTTGGGGGGTTTTTTCCTCATCATTTGAAGATGATGCACGCGCTTTCAACCATACAAACATTAATGATGAATTGACTAGTAAAGATTATTCAAGGTCCAAATGAACTATTAGTTTATGAATCTGTTGTCCAAAAAGTTTTTTTTACACCAAATATGGGCTATTTACTTCTCCTGATATGTAAATCATTTTGTCATAAAAAATATATATGACAAAAAATAGATGCATACACTGAGACGAGACAGTGCATCCAGATTTTACAGGGGACACAGTGTAAACATAGAAATAAACTATAAATATAGAAGTAAACTAGAAGTAAGCATTGTGTGATTTTGTACAAGTATGTGCAATATGGTACAAGGTAATTTTATCATTAAAAAAATTGTGAACCTATTGCATCAGCAGTCAGGTGGAAAGCAAGAATTTGGCAATGTAATTGCTTGAAATCGCTTGAAATATGTAAACGATCAGCAGAGGTTCAGAATACATAGGTTCAGAATAAATAAATAAATAATATAAAAACAGAAGCTACGTGTACATTAGAAAAAAAGTGATATTTAAAGTGCAAGGTGGAAAGTTCGCAGTTTTAAGGTGTGTGTGTGGGGTGGGGGGGCAGACAGTGTGTTGTGTGTTGAGGAGCCTGATAGCTTGCGGGCCAGATGAGAGCAGTGTGAAAAGTCCATTAGAGGGGTGTGAGGAGTCGCGCACAGTGCAGGAGGCTTTTCTGATCAAACGCTTGTGGCACTGATGCATGATGACCTGCCTGTATTAGCATATGAAGATATTTGGAGTGACTTTATAACCTCAGTACAATTGCTTTTATTATTTATGGTCAATATTAGCATTAGCATTTGGAAAATGCAAATATATTAGCATTTAGAGAAAATGAGCTGTTATATTCTACCTCTCATTCCTACAGTTAAATGAGAGGATGACCTTGATAGGAGAACATCTGGAGCGTGTGCATAGTCACATTCAGGCCCCAGTGATCCTGCAGGGCCTGACCCCGCGCATTCAGGAGCAGCTGCAGGATAACAAACACACGCTGGCTGAGCTCTCAAAGCTGGAGTTGAGTCTGAGCAGCGTGTCGTCTCAGGCTGAAGAGCTCCTGACCAACACACAAGCATCAGGCGACAGCACCATCAGCACAGGTGAACATCTTCATGTCACACAGTAATGGTGTATGGTCAGGGGTGCCGCCAGAAATCTTGGGCCCCATGAAAGATTAGAAATTTGGGCCTTCCCCCTTTATTAAGATAATATTACTAGCCCCTAATAGGGCCCCATATCAGTGCTGGGCCCCTAGAATCGTTCTAACCTTTCCCCCACTGGCGGCGCCCCTGTGTATGGTTATTGGTAACTGCAAAAGAATCAGACTGAGACAACTTTATTGATCTCAGAGGGAATTACTGATGTTGAATGAACAGCCACACAGAGACAGAGAGACGAGAACAATCTAAAATATAAAGTCTAAATAAATGTAATAAAACTAAGAAAACACTATATAGACATTGCACAAATTCTGGGGAATTAATACTAAGACTAATACAGTTAAGTGAATATAAATGTTACAGATAAATGTTACAGTGGGAGCTTTTTCTGTTTTTGGTTTAATACCTGATATCCCACCAGCTATCCATTCACGGGTGGACGGTCTGACTAGCCTATGGCAGGATGCTCACAGGCAGGCTCAGGAGAGGGAGAAGTGGCTTCTCAACCTGCTGGACCTTGCTATGAGGTTTTGGAGTGATGTAAACGACATGACAGCTGGATTAAACGATGCTCAGCAGGCTGTTCTAGACCTGAACTCCAGTAGGTCTGATTCAGAGACCATCCGGCAGAGCCTGGAAACCATGCAGGTATTGTGTCACTCAGAGGAATGAGAGTGTCAACAGAGTTGAACTAAATGAGTAAACCATCTTAGCGTATTGTGGTATAGAGTTATATGAGAAAACAAATGCTTGACCACTGAAAATTTTGTCCATAAATGGGGATTTCAAGAAGTGTGTTACTACCAAATAACACTCTGTATATGTAAATCACAATGGCTACAATGGGCCATAAAAAAACCTACTCTAACTATTTGCCCTCTGATCTATGGTTCTGACCACTCAGACATTGAGGGATGACATAGATGGACTACAAGGGGAGCTGGACACACTTGGAGTCCTGGGTATGGAACTTATGTCAGCTTGTGGAGACACAGACAAGCCAGAGGTCACAAAGAGTTTGGACGAGGTCAGTATTATAGACAAGATTGACCAAACTATGAGAAATACCCATTATGTGTAAGTAATGTTATCTTTTTTTTCTAAGCTCTACTGCACATGGAATAATTTAAGTAAGATCTGGACTGAATGCCACAGTAAGTTAGAAGAATCTCTACAGCTGGCACTGAATTATCAAGACACCATGCAAGTAAGTGAGAAATACTGCACCCAGCCTGTTGGCCATCAAGTTGTCTTTAGTTCATAATAAGCACTTAGAAGTATATTTGAATGACCTACAGTGAATGCAGTGTACATCATTCAAGCGAGCTTGGCAAGTGGTTTTATATTGTTGAGGGTCTGCCAAGAGCAGTACAGGAAGCTCATATTTGCTTTGGAGGAAAACTTGCTTTCTGGTAGTAAAATATTATTGGTTCTGGGATGCATATCTAACAGAATAAACTGTATTATGTGCGATTGGAACAATGATAAGGATCAAATATTTCCTTTAATACAAAGCCACCTGACAGCCCATGTAATTACATAATTCAGGATTTAAAGTGATATTTTAAAATATAAATCATATTATTTAGATGATACAACAGTAGCACAAATTCTTTTTATAAACACGTGCATGGAAAAAAGGATATGATTGGACAAAACTATAATATTTAAATATCATCTAAAGCATTTACAGCTGGAATTAAGGTTGACAATGGCTGTTTGTTGATGGTTTGAGGAATGTGTAATCACAAAAATGTGGATTATTGATCAATACTGAGCCACTCCTGCGTGTTTCTAGATGGTACTGATACCTTTTGTCCTCCTTTTGCAGGGACTGTTTGAGTGGCTTAAGTCTGCAGAATTGATGTCCACTGAAGAATTTTTAGTAGGTTCTGACCTGGGATCTGTCAGAGAGCAGCTGTGTGATCTTAAGGTCAGATTTACTTTTTGGACAGGAATTTATTCTAGAACAACTCACCTCATGTTGTGAATTTTACCCATGTTCTGTCTGTTATAGTTGACATGGTTGCCTGGTTGTTTTTACTTAAATAATCTCATGGCTCTAGATTAGTTGACACAGAAATGTACAAACACTTGTAACCTCTAAAAATGCTTTAAACTGACATTTGCTGATTTTCCTATTGCCTTAGGGGTTCAAACGAGAACTGTATCAGAAAAAGATAGAAATTGAGAGTCTGAATCATCGCTTTGTGTGTCACCTTTCTCCGGGCTCTGAGCGTCCTGGATCCGTCTCTCCACTGTGTGACTTCCGCCAGCGCTGGGACAGCCTGGAGTCAGAAACCGTCAGTAGACAGGTACAGCTCGGTGATAGTCTGAACACTGCTGTAATGTTTTCATTTTACCCAATATAAATAAGACTTCTTGAAGCACAAGTGATCCCAAACTATGAAGTGGAAGTATTTGACTAAATAACCTCACAATTGTTCTTATTTTATTTGAAGTCATTTTTTTGTTTGTTTGGTTTTTTTTTTCTTACACTACATATGGTCAGTCCTGGAAATGGTATATTCTTCTTCAGTACAAGAATTTTCTGGTCTATATCTATATGTATGTATTAATTTTGCAAGTTAAACAAAACTTCAGCTCAAAATCAAATATACGACAAACACTTTGTCATAAACTTTCCGTCATAGCTCTATTATATGTGTGTTTGAGCAGCACCAGCTGGAGTGTGCACTTTTGGGACTGGGGCAGTTCCAGAATAATCTTGATGAGCTGCACTCCTGGCTCTCCCACACTGCTGACCTGTTGCAGACGTCTCAGCCAATCAGCATTGACCTGCAGACTTGCGAGATAGAGCTGGCCAAACACAAGGTATAGAAAAAGTGATGAATCTACTGTATGTCACAGTAAAAAAACATAAACCTTTTTTTATGTAATGATTTTAGTGTGCAGGTCTCTCTTTGGAATGCTAGTACCTGACAGACTTTTACACGTACAGGTGCTGCGTAATGATGTGATGTCTCACGTCCACACGGTGGAGGCTCTGAACAAGGCTGCCAGGGAGCTGCTGGAGGCCGGGGGAGGAGACAGTCCTCATGGCCTGCAGCCTCGTCTGGAGCAGCTTAACGAGCGTTGGGAGTTTGTGCGCTGTGAGACAGAGCGCAGGCAGCTGGAGCTGGAAAATAACCTGAGTCAGGTGGACAAAAGCACTGGCAAACCTCTCCCAAAACACATCAGGTTTCAGCTCTGGCCCCTAAAAGTTTTAAAATGAAGTACAGTAAACCCCCAAAATTTGTGGTGGGTTATGTTCCAAGAGAACCCGCAAATTGTGAAGAAACGCGAATTTGTGATGTGGTTAAAAATGCCTACATTTTTTATTGTGTGAACCCTAACCATACCCCAAATATGCTCCCAAAACACTTTAATTTAGTTTAAAACTCAGCTACATACATTACCCTTAAAGTAAATATAAATGTAAACCAGTATTTGTACAGTGCAGTTTACACTGAACTCCAGCAGTGCTAGAATGTAAATACCGATGTTACTCCTCTATAGACTTATTAATGCATGCACATTTTCTTTGGTATAACCAAAGTATATACAGTAATATATGTATTAAATTTATAGTAATAAAAATACAGAGCTTTACAAAGAACAAAACGAAAAACACGAGAACATCGGTGAAACACTCGGGAATGCTTTACACAGGAAAATGTTCTGATGCAGGAACGCTAGGGTGCATCTACCAGAGATGTTTCACAGGGCAGCAGTATTTTTGTCACAAATTTAGTAAATTATATTTCCTTATAATTTAGCACTAAAATGCATGAAAAATTATATATTGCCATGAAAAAACATGCGGAGGATATTTTGGGGGGTTTATGCGAAAAAATATTATTTAGGTTCTAAGAAAAATCCGCAAACGACTGAGGACATGAACTTTTGTGGGGAAAACTGTATTGTAACTTTACATATCACTAAGGGGCCACAAATATAAAGAGTTGATTAACAAAATATGAACACAGCCTACATCAGTAGAACATAGTGAACCTGCCCATAGATTCTAACCTCAGAAGATTAACTCTGTTGAACTGCGGCCTTCAAAGCCTCGTGTTTTATATCCAGTGTTGATTCTTCTCCCATAGGTTCAGGATGTGACCATGGAGATCCAGGATCTGTTGCAGTGGTTGGAGCACACAGACCTGCGACTGTCCTCCAGTAAGGCTGTGTGGGGCATGCCTGACTCTGCTGCTGAAAGGCTCAGTGCCCATCTGGTAATGCTGCAGGCTGTCTGGATAGTCACTCAAATCTGCAGGCCATGCATATTATTGTCAAATTTGCTGACTGGGCATATTCTGAATATTAATCTAAAATATTAATGTTTCATTCATTAGAATATTCATTACACTGTATGATTCTGGATCATTAATTACATTTAAATGTCTATTAAAATGACCGTTTTATTACAAAGTGGCTCTTGTCTATATCTTGTGCTGCAGGAGCTGTGTAATGAGATGGACTCTAAGCTGCACACCTACACCAATGTGCGTAATGCTGTGCACAGGATGCTAGAGGGCAGCAACGTGGCCCGCGGCTCCAGCACCGAACACAGCTTATGCATTCTGGAGCAGAAGTGGAACACTGTCTATACAAAAATGCAAGACCGCAAAGTGAGGAAATATATATGGCCTGTTGCTTAACATACACTTAGATAAAAGTAGTTCTTTAAAGGATATTGCCAGAATTGTGATTACATTTTATCAAAAGTATTTTTTCTTATATCACATATTATAGTGTCACATACCTCTATATGAAATCATCTTAAAATACACACAATGGATGTAATACACATATATACAATAATCTCTAAACACAATGAACAGGGCTCTTCTCACTCTTCAGATCAGCCTTGAATACTTTTAACTGCTTCTCCTTATTTTAATGATCCTGTTCACTATAGGCTAAGCTGACAGAAGGACTTGGTCTGGCTAAGGAGTTTAACAGTAATGTGCAAGATCTGCTAACCAAAATGGCAAAATGTGAGGAGGTCATTAGTGCGCTGCCGGCTCCGAGCTTTATCCTTGACACCATCAGCACCCAGCTTCAAGAGCACAGAGTAAGTCTGTGTCTTTGTGTATTTTTATATTTGGTGTGCTGGGCATGTGTTTCTCATATGTACATGCACTGCCATTATGCTTAAAATATTCTGTCATGGCAGCTGCTGGTGAGTGAGGTCCATACATACGGAGAGAAAAAGACGTGTGTGGAGAATTCTGCCTCTCAGCTCTCAGAGCTCAGCAGAAAAGAGGACTGTGACGTGCTGCAAAACCTGGTGATAACCATCCGAGACCGCTACAAAAAGCTTCACCAGCACACTACAGAAAGAGGCAAGGCCCTAGATGATGTAAAGAAACAAGTTAAACAGGTGAGTTAGCTCTTTTCATGGCTTCAAAACAAAGGGCTGCATGGAGACTTACTGGTAACACTTGGACTCTGCATCATTTACAGTCTTTTACTGGGAGGCACAAGTTAAAACTTGGCGTTTCCTTTGTTAATGATCATACAAAAATATATTCCTACAATTTTTTTCTGCACACTATTTTACATTTTGTTGCTTCTCTAGAATCATGTATAAAATCACATTTCTGCACTTGAACAACTAAACAAAATGCTAAAAATGTAATAGTAAAAACATTGTTGCATACTATAACCTGTCCATCTTTGTATTTAACAGTAGTCCTGTTCACATATTAGCTCTGAAAGTTATATATCAGGTGTTGCACTAAGTATTGCCCTTTACTTTGACTATGGTGAGCATAACACTTTTGCTGCCTAATTTCTATTAAATCTCCTCTGTAATTGTGAATAAAATGGGTTATACATTACATTTGTATAATTCAAGTAAGCACACATCCTGTTTAAGAGTAGAATCATAATGCCTTTGATTTATATTCCCTTACAGTTCAGTGAATCTTGGCACCTGCTGATAGACTGGATGAGTGAAGTGGAGCAGACGCTGGATACACATAAAGAGATTGCTGTGTCACATGAAGAGATTAAACAGCAGCTCACTGAGCAGAAGGTAGATGGATGTTTGTTTCCAACATTATATGGATAAATGTTGCAGGTACTTGATATTTAGGGTAAAAGTTTGTGTTTTTGTGTTTGAAGGAATTCCAGAAACTATTCCGCTCAAAGAGGCCCATGTTTGAGGCCTGTCTGAAGAGTGGCCGCTCACTTTTGGAAAAAGCTCAGAATCCTTTGGACATTCAGCATCTTGAGAACATGGTGTTTGAGCTCAGAGACTCATGGGACACTATCAGTGGGAAGTCAATGGAGCGGTAAGTCTTATTGCTACTAAATGATTCGTTCAATAAGTGCTTCTTACTGATACACTTTGTACTGAATGTGCCATGTTACACCTTATGTGCTCCTTTCTTTAGGCAACATAAGCTGGAGGAGGCTCTGCTGTTTTCAGGAAGATTCACTGACGCACTGCAGGCTCTCAATGACTGGCTTTACAGAGCAGAACCACAGCTTGCTGAAGAAGTCCCTGTTGGTGGCGAGAAGGACCTGGTCAATAATTTGATTGATAAGCACAAGGTATTTTTGGTGGATTTAATGGCCTACCCAACACAAAGCAAACCTCTTCTGGTTCTGACCATATTTCTGCATGTTGTTGGAATCATTATATTTGTCTGAATCACAGAGAACAGAGTCTGATGACATGAAGCTTACAGTAGAACTTATTGTTCAGAGTAATATACCTCTGTATACTCATAGGTGTTCCAGAAGGAGCTGGGGAAACGTGCAGGTTGCATTCGCACCCTGAAACGCTCTGTGAAGGACCTGACCCGTGGCAGTACTGCTGATGCCCACTGGCTGCAGGAGCAGATGGAAGAACTGGAGGTCCGCTGGGAGGCTGTGTGTAAACTGTCCGTGTCCAAACAGGCCAGACTGGAAGCAGCACTACAGCAGGTACAGAAATATATGATATATGATTGAAATCCTAATACACATAAAAAATAATTTGCTGAAAAGGTACTGCAGTGCCTGAAATTTGTGTATGTATGTGCTGTATAAAACATATTATTCATGTATTATACTTCATATACTTCATATATGTATTCATGTTATGTAACCCTATAGCATGTAATGATATATAGGGATATGCAAAATCATCTCACAACAAAGTAAAGTTAAAGCCAGGTAAGGATGTTCGGTGAAATGTAAGAGGTAAAAAGTGACCTTAGATCAACACTCTATGTGTATGATTCTGCAAATATGTCTGAGCTATTTGATATTTTAGAATATGTTCAGTACATCTAAAATGGCTTCTTAATATCCCTGAATCCCCCCAGGCAGAGGAGTTTGATAGAGTGGTTCACTCATTTCTTGATCGTCTTGCGGACATTGAGAGGGTTCTGAAATACGGAGTACTGCCTGAGGAAGAGGAGGCTCTCCTGGCCTTTCACAACCAGCACCAGGTTTGTGAAAGGAGTCTTGAGGGGATGTTTGCCAGGATAAGTTGATTATACTTGAGGACATTCAAGAATAATATTAATATCTTATTTGCACAGGAGTCAATGAGTTCGTTGAGTGGTCAGCAGGCACAGTTGGAATCCATACAATGCCTAGGAGAACAGATTCTGTCTTCCTGCCACCCTGACTCTGTTATCACTATAAAGTCCTGGATCAGCGTCACCAAGACTCGCTATGAGGAGGTGAGTGAACACATTTTCAAGGTCTTCGCTCTCTTTATTATTGCTGGGTTAAGAAACAGTAACTTGATCCGAAAATGAAAAATGTTCTTAATTGTAATGTATGTTATTGCTAAGAGAATGTATTTCTGGTAGGTTTGGACTATTTCTATTGGTTCATTTATAGTCACTCAAGCTATTTTTCTTTACTCAAGCTGATAAATAGATAATTAGATAGTTCCAATAGTGTTTAAAAATGAAAAACAGAAATGTTACGAGGCTTTCATAAAGTGATGTAGCGTGTGTGTGTGTGTGTGTGTGTGTGTGTGTGTGTGTGTGTGTGTGTGTGTGTGTGTTTCCGGTTCAGACGTGGGCACAGCAGCAGGCAGGGCGGATCCAGGCAGTGCTTTCTGCACTGCAGGCTGAAAGAGAGGAGGTGCAGCGTCTGCTGGACTGGATCTCCTCTGCTGAGGAGTCTCTGAACATCAAGGAGCAGGAAGCCCTGCCTGAAAACTTGGAACAGACAGCAGAAGTTATCACCCAGCACAATGTACTTCTGCTTAAAAACATCAATCAAAACATATGCCTGCTGTTTAATTTCTTTAGACAATTTCAAGTACTGGATGTAATGCACTGCACCCCTTTGTAGGTTTTTATGGGTGAGATGAAAAGAAAAGTGCCTGAGGTTGAAAGTGCAACTAAAGCTTGCAAGCACAAAGTCACTCGTAAGCCGCAGGTTTCTCCAAGCCACAGGATCCCAAGCAGTAAGTGTAGGCTAGCAAATACATAAACCTCATTTACTTGCTGTGAAATAACACGTGTAGTAAATAAATCTGACTGTGAGTTTGTGTTTTGTAGAAAGGAGAGGTCAGATGAAAGTTCAGCCCTCAGTTCCACTGCCCTTGGAGAATCTGGAGCCTCACACCCCTCAGCTCAGCCAGCTGATCAGTCAATGGCAGAAACTATGGCTCTTGTCTCACAACAGACAGAAGAGATTGGAGGAGCATGAACAGAGACTCAAAGAGGTTATTTTATTTTAAGGTGTAAATGTGCCTGTGTTATAGTTACATTAACTGAGCTCTATTGTCCGAATTATTACTTTGTAGCTGCACTTTTTTGTGTTCTGGTACAAACTGTATACCATCTGTTGCCATGCAGTAGTGTTAGCCGTCCTCTAGCCATCATTGTCCCTTTCTAACCACACAGCTGATCTAGGCTGGATATTCTTTGGGGTAGAACACTCTTAATCTAGTGATGCCATACCCATGTCTATACCATCACCACCCAGTGACAACTGGACCAGCTGCAGCCCAAGAGTCAAAAAAGTCCAATAAGTAAAAGAGTATAAGACAGATGGATACTACTGATTGTACACTTGTGTAGTGGCCCTGTATTTTGTTATAAAGTAGATGCTGAAATTATACACACATTTTTTTCCACTGACTTTTTCCACTGATTTGCCCCTGCAGTAGTGAAATGTGTACTGTGTTCCTGCTCCTGTTTTTAATCACTCACAGATGGAGGAGTTTGCCAACTTTGACTTCAACATCTGGCGCAAAAGATACATGCAGTGGATAAGTCACCTCAAGTCTCGGATTTTAGATGTTTTTAGGAGCATTGATCGAGATCAAGATGGCAGAATCACTCAAAAGGAGTTCGTTGACAGTGTTCTGGCCTCAAGTGAGCCTCACACTATCTTACTCCTAACAATAATTATTTCATTATATCTGTTCATATGTGAAAGCACCCAATCTGTAAAATAGTCCTCACTTGTTATATCTCTCAACTCTCACATTTTCTTTTGGATAGAGTTCCCAACGAATTCTCTGGAAATGACAGCTGTGGCAAATATTTTTGATGTAAATGCCGATGGATTCATTGACTATTATGAGTTTGTGAGCGCACTCCACCCAAGCCGAGACCCCTACAGAAGAACAATTGATGCAGACCAAATCAATGAAGAGGTATCCTAGAGATGAATATTTGTTTCGGTTCCTCTCAGATTTTATCAATGAAACTTATGCAAACCTGGTCTGTCATTTGTCTTGCATTTGCAATGGGCTTCAGAGACTTTCTAACAGACATTGCACAACTCTCTAGGTAAGCCGGCAAGTTTCCCAGTGCAACTGCCCAAAGAGGTTTCAGGTGGAGCAGATTAGTGCTAACCGCTACAGGGTAAGAGTGAAATTACTTGCATGTCCAAATGTTTGTATATACTTGCTTCAGTGTTTGTTATACACTAACAAATTTAACTGAATTCAGTTATTAGAGCATTAGTGAGGTCAGACACTGATGATGGACGATTAGTTCGGGATCACGCTGGATCAGTCCAACTCATCACAAGTGCTCATACAGAGTCCTATCCTGCTAAATATGATTTTGTACATTACATAGGCTATCTGTTTGCAATTGAATATGTGTATCAGCACTGAGTAACTACATTTAATTAGCAGAAACTGTGTCTATATACATGAAGTGTATCATATTTAATCAAGTTTAATTAATGATAGCTCTTGGACTGTTCTGCACTTGTATTGTATGCAGTTTGGGGACTCTCAGCAGCTACGAATGGTGCGTATTTTACGAAGCACGCTCATGGTACGTGTTGGGGGTGGATGGACCGCCCTTGATGAATTTCTGGTCAAGAATGACCCTTGCAGAGGTGAATAAAATATATTGGTTGTTTTGGAGTACAAAATTGTGAAACTCATAAATTTCCAGATAAGTAAACTGCTCACTCTCTCGCAGTGAAAGGTCGGACAAACCTAAAAATAAAGGAGAAGTATTTGTCACCTGAGTCATTCGAGGCATCAGGCCGAAGAGGGAGCACTAAAGGCCTAGCAGTGAGCAGGTCAAACTCCAGCCTAAGTTTATACAGCAGTGCGTCCGCTCCAAGCAGTCCCTTAACTCGTAAGGTCAGTCTAACCTGATTTCAGTTAAAATCACATGCAGTGCAACAATAGAAAACAAAATATAATACCTCATGAATCTTTGTTATACCCTGTGACAGTATAAGTGTTGTCCTGCCTATCTGTATTCCAGTCTTTATGCTTTATCTGGTGCAGGCACTATTACGTAGAAGTTTCTCTGGGGATCGGTGCATTCGACCCAGGAGCTCTATAGCAGCATTAGGAACAGACCAGTTCTCCGCAGTTGGATACGACGACTCTCCCTCACCTACAGGTTTGTCAGTTTGGTTAAACTTCTAATCAGAGCTCATTTAAGGCTATCATGAGACACAAATGACCGCACATATTAAATGGAATCTGTAATATAATTGTGCTGCTTACGGAATGATCTTTGAACATTTTGTCACTTTGCAACCTTAAATTTCAAACCACATTGTTTTTTGGAAGGTTATTGTGATTATTATAAATATCAAACATAATATTTCATTGAATATTGGTATTTTATTATTTAAATACTTTCATGCTGTTTTGTAAAAGCAATAAGCCATAAGCAGCATTGCACTGTTTATCATAATAAAGAGATTCTCCACTTTATGTCAACTTTAAGCAGAAAATCACTGCCGCATGTTGTGATTTATTACCTTAATATATTGTGTTATTTGCATTTTGAGCAATGCTCATAATATCTTCGTTCACAAACATCTCAGAGGAAGCTGAGAGACCTCCTACATGACCTTTTCCAGCTCTTCCACCATGTGAAAGAAACCGGACTCAGGATCCAAACTGCACTGAGACTGCACCTGAAAGAGGAACAGGCCAAAAAGAGTGGGCACACCATCTGAATAGAATAAGTCTCTGAACCAATCCCAAACTTACCCTGGCTGCCAGGCTTTGTTTTTTTCCTCCAAGTGCCGTGTGCTTCAGGCGAGGTCAATTATCAGAGGTGTTGTGAGAATTTTATCCACTTGAATAAATAATTATGCAACCATACTCTTTATCATACTGCACCACTGATCTGTCTGCTTTCTTTATATATATATTTTATTGTACTGAGTATTCCCCACTCTGTTTGTTATGAGAGTCTTGAAGAATTTTATGCATGGGTATGAACTGCATGATGTCTCCAGCCAAACACTCTAGCTTATGTAATGCTTTTTACAAGACATGATATGCCCTGAGGTGGCCTATTGGTTAAGGCCTAGTGTGAGGGTTCTAATACAGACAACAAGAATGCAAATGCTTCTCTGTCGCTTTGCTGGCCAGTCCATTGGTTCCCACATTCTATCACATGCACACCAACTTTCTGATTTATCATTAGGTAAAAGCCGCCCTGCAATAGTAAGGCAAACCAAAACAAGCAGACCTCAATCGACTGCCTTAAGGCTTGAATTAATGTCTTCTATTCTATATGTTATATGCTTATACATATCACTGCTATTGATCTTTGTGGTTGTAGAATGTCCTCAGGTTTGGTGAGATATTTAAGAAACTGTCCAGAATCACCCAAAATTGAAATGACCCTCATACAAAAGCATAATGCAATTATGCAATTATGCATTTGGTCTCATGAAGCATGAAAACACAGATTTTTTTTTTTTCTCACTTATTGCAATCAAAATTGTAATGATTGTGTTTTTGGTCTCTAGCTGAGTTACGGTCTTTTTTGTGTAATTATTTTTTTTGTTTATATTCATAGGTTTTTTTAAATAAGTATTTGATTTTGAACAATCAAGTCAACTGTAAGTGTCTCCCTAAGAGGATATTAAAGTGTAGGTCTCCATGAGATTAGCTTCATATGAATTCTCCAACACATGTTTCTGCCAAAAAAACATCATATACATTTTATCTGCTTTTGTATTGTGTTCTGCTCAGGGCTGTGTCCCATGTGTTAATTTTTTGCCTTAAATACCCTCGTGAATGTTGAGTTCTGGCACATCTATTTTGTGCTGGCTGTAGCATTTGGTTCATGTTATAAATCAAGACATTTGTCATAGACAGCATTTGATATGTTGAATGTGTTTCCTTTGGCCGGGGTCATAAAGGGGTGTGAAAATATGTGTCTTCATAAAATTCATGTGTACACTTAAAATAGTTTTTCTAGTGTTGCGTTTTTATCCATATCATCCAATGTATGAGTGTGGAAAACACTGGAAAGGGTTTTTATCTTAGCTATGCACCTTTCTGGTGACAGCAAACAAACATTGCATGTATTCACCACAGATTACTTTCATGTCATTGTAGAGGAATGTCACTAATATGATGTCTCTTTTAAAATAAACGTTTTTATAGAATGTTGTCTATAATGTGTGCCTATTTTGTGTCTGCTTTTACTGATAGAGGTGCTTTTCTTTCAGTATAATGACCTGAGCCTGAAACCTAATTGTATTCCAGTAAGTAAATACTAAAGTAGGATAACACTAGATATTCGCTTGAGCTTAAGGAGCTAGGAACCATGTTCTATTGTATGAGATAGTGGAGTTAGAGATGCCCAAACCATCCTTGTCCTTGGAACACTGTTCAATATCTGCCCTCATAAATTGCAATAATCTAATTTAATGGCTAGATGGTAGTCCAGCATGGGGCTTTTCATCGCTATCCACTTTGGTTTTTGTTGTTTTTTATTCATAAATCGATACTTCTGGTCAGTCTTCATGTGGGTCTGTAAAATTTAGAAATGATTTACCAATGATGTGTTGAAAATATTTTTTTTGATTGATGACACAGTATAAATTTATGTAGAATAAACATCATTTTTTGAGTTTCCTGAAAAGTAGCCATTTTGGACATATGAGTTTTTGGCTAGAATGCGACGATATGAGACATCATGATTATGTAAACTGTGAATGTAATGTATCTAAATACAGTGACTGTTGGACAAAACTACTGAAAGAGCTTGCCTGTCTTTAAAGCAGAAAAAGACATTTTGACAGCAAATAAACTAGGAGCTATTTTAGATAAACTATAAACTAGCTGTTAATTTGCTTAATGTGGGGCAGAGAGGAAGCATAGAGTAATGCCTTTTGTGAAACAGATACAGAGAAGCAAAACGAAAGAAGCATGATTCTTCACAAAGAAGGCTGCATGTAGCCAGAAGGACGTCCAGAAAGTTTCAGTCTGTCAAAGGTGAGTAAACAGATTCCTTTCTTCCTGTGAAACCTTGAGGCAGACAAAACATTGTAAGTGGCCATGAAGTTGTGCATTTTATAGTGCACTGACATTATTCAACATTTATGGATGAAATTCAATCATTTTAGATGGTAACTGAAGCTTATACAATATTGAAAACAGTGCATCAGACCGACAGGTATTTGGTGCCACAAGGTAAAACACACTGAAGTGAGGAAAAGGAGAATATTAGGAGGTCTAACACCATTACATTTACCCTATCACCCCACAAATGGTCCATTCTCCATTTGAAATTCTCCATGAACAAAGGGCACTCTAGTCCTGACTTATAGAAATCACAGGCTCCTGTCTAAAGCTGTCTGACAGTTGGCTTAGTTAAACATACCCACCTTCCTCTGCCGCAGTGAGGGGTTAACCCCTGGCCCAAAGCCCACGCCCTATGCTCCCCCCCACTCCTGGCCCACTCTGGATCTCAGACTGGTATCTAGAAAACCTCCTCTGATGTCAAACGTGCTGTGCCTGAGCAAGGCCGGGCTGATAGTGGAGAGTCAGCTCAGAACAGCTTCCAAAACAGGTGAGAGGCTTTCAATTACAAAGGACTCCTCTGTGTGAAAATGCCTGCTTTCTGCATAATTTTTCACCTGAACTTCAGTGGTAGATGGAAATGTAAGTTGTGATTTATGCAAAGTAAGAACAACAATATAATCCATTAGACTTGGTACAGTTACGCTTGCCTAATTCTTTACAAGTAGTGGTAGAAAGAACGGTCGAAATGCTTTTGAGATTCCACATCTTAAATCTTTGCTTATTACTTTGATGCTTATGCAATATGTGTGAACAAGCAGGAAGTATCTAATCCATGAGCAATTATTAATGTTATTATAATGTTATATATTAATACATATATAACATACAATATTGCAAACAAATCATTGTTATAATTAAAGTATCAGTGTATTCTGCATGTTTTTATTGTCGTTGCCTCTCTACCCCAGCATGACCTCTTATTACATAATGCAAAATACTTCATGGGATTAAGTCAAATAACATCTCAAGTCAGTGCTTTGTTTAATGACCCTTACCCATATTATATGTTTGTGAAAATTGATTAATTTGTACCTTAAATTAAAGCTAAGAATATGTTTTTCATGTCTTTAAAAGGAGCACAGGATATATACTACCCCCTTCAATTTTGACAACAACCCTGAAGCTTGTTTAGGTGTTTAGATAAATATATACATTGGTAGTTTGTGTGCTATTTGGTTCAACCCTGTAAATGGTCTAACTTTTGTTACACATGTCTGTAACTCAAGGAAAAGTAGCTATTGAGTTTTGGATGTCATGAGTCTGATATTTTTAGTAAATAGGCTAAAGCTCTTTTGCTGCAGTAGAGCGTAACAATATTTTATAGCAAATTCTTAACATAAACAAATGGTAAACACCCTGTTAATGACATAAGTGAGGACAGTATATTCATTTTTTATGTTAACATTGTTTTCTGTGGGGTTTTTAATGAAAAATTACATGAAAACAAAAAACATGTAATTTACGACAATCGTGATACCTGTGTGCTTTTTAGGGCAGAATTAGAAGACTAATTAATTAAATAATTAATTAATTAATTTGTTAAACTTTCCATGTAGAAAAAAAAAACATGATTTTGCCATAAGGGAGTATAAAGAGATTTAATAAATTTACCACTTTTTCTTTTAAATGTTTATTTTTTAGTCATTATTCCACAATATTCAAAACATAATATTAAAAATTATTTATGACTAGCTGATTATGACTCGTTCATTATAAGTGGCAATATTTTCCTTTTTGCAAGGAAAACATCCTGACCATAACAGATCTTGCCTTGAAAGGTATCACACTGTTTCATGGCCACTGGCAGGTTTTTATCCTATTTTAGTGTTTTTACAGGAAAATAATTTGTTAGTGAGCATTTAGAAGGCATTTAGACTCTTGCCCTTTCATAAAGGACCATCAGTGCTTGTACCACCAAGAACATTTAAACTAGTTACAGACACTGTATTGTAGGCATAATAGTCATGTCTAATGTTTGAGTGCAGTGTCTTTGTGTTCCTATTATCATCATGCCAGATCGGAAAACCCCGTAAATAATAAATGTATTATTCAGCACATGCTATAAATGATTCAGATTATACTATCAATAAATAAATTACTACTATAAGCCTAATATGAGAGTGAGGATCTCAACAGTGGGTTCACATACAGATCTGTTATGATTTAAGGGGATTAGGCATTAAATACTTGGTCCGTGCCTGTCTTTAAGAGATCATTGTTTGTTGCTTCATGCTGCAGATAATAACATGCTGTGTATGCTGAAGAAATTGTTCATCTTCAAATATGCACAGCTCTCCGCATGAAGTGCAAAGTTTGATGCTATATTTTTTGCAATTTTTTTCGCAAAGCTACAATGAAGGAGGACACAATCAATGGACAAAAGTGTTGGAACACCTGACCATCAACTGGGACATTAATTACACTGCAAATACATATATTTTAATCGGTCTACGCCGAGCAGGGGTAAGGAGTTTGGGTGGGGGAGCGCGTGCATTTTCTCTGTCCTTTAGGGGGGTCTCGGCCGATATTCAGTAAACAAAAATTTGGGGAACGAAACGAATGATTTTTAGAAGTGTTTAATGGTTCCGGCGCCCATTAATCAGAACCGCAGGAGGAGGAACAAGAACTGATCCACAGTGCTAAGCGGCGGTGTGAGGCAGCCGCGTGGTTCAGCAGGTCAGACAGGGGTGTGAGGGAGGAGCGTCTGCCTATTACGTCAGAGCTGCGCGTGTGTTATAGTGTTGTGTCGTTCGCGAACGAGCCGGCTCTAAGAGCTGATTCTTTGTAGCGAACGAGAAGAGCCGACTCTCAG
>JBBMFX010000007.1:15715717-15743799 GCA_037832545.1 Rhabdalestes septentrionalis
CGTTACTCGTACCTGGATAATTCGCAGCTCTGCGAGAAAACATTCATAAACGCAAAATCATTTCGTTAACGATGTACCTGTGGGTCTGCAGCTGCGAGTTCGACTCAAATTCCGACATCTCCTTCATCTAGCGACAGGTGAGAGAGTTAGATTAGGTGCCAGAGTGCTTGTTAACAGGTTATCAGTCGGTTTGACTGCTGATGTCACTCTCTGGAAGCTAAGCTAGCTTTAGCTAACCACTGTAGGACTCACTGTAAGAACTTCTTTTTAACAATCAGTGTAAAAACAGGATAAACAATCATATTAACTATCCTTCTTCGGTTGTTAATTGCAGTTGTCAAGCCACAGCCACGTCTAAGCCGCAAGGTTGTGGTTCTCTAGTTAATGTCAGATTAGCCTGTTCAGTAAATGTCATTTTATTGACCAGTTTTAATAAGGTATTTGAAATAGCACCAAGCATTTTCCAGTGTGTAGCCCTGAAAATAATGTTGTGTTTGTGTGTTCACCCGTTCAGGGTCTACTGGTTTTGTAATACGTGAACCTGACCTAGCCCTACTGGTTTCTGCTGTTATGTAACTGGGACCTGTAGTTGAACAGCTGTGAAGTTTACGTGTCAAACGTCTTATCAAGTTGTTCTTTTCTTGTTTTAATTCAGACCTGATAAGTCTGTCATTTTTAATAGTCTTGTACTTTCAGTTTATTCACTGTTGTATAGGGTACACGTTCACTGTAAATGACTTTCAGCGCAGAAGTCAAGAGAAAATCATATGCTTAGAAGAATAAAAGCAGGTTGTTTACAAGTATGGGTTCTATGAGGATTTGAGCAACAGCCCGTCGGAAATGTGGAATTAAGATTACACATCATCCGAAACAAATATTTAAATAATAATAAACTCCTTCCTCATGCAAAATAAGCAGCCCCTTGCTGGAATCAAATACTTGTGTGCTGTTTATAACAATAAATAAGTAAATGAACAATAAATAAGCTTATAAAAACTCAGCCATGTCTACCAATAAAAAACACAACAGTACAGTTTAATCTGGTTTTGCATGATAAAATTGTCATTTGCAAAATTTACCAAAAAGATTTCCTCAACCAAAAGAAACATGCCATTTACCTGACCTCTAACATTGCATTAGTAATTAAAGCAGACTGATAGAAAAGTCACATTAATTTTGGAGATAAATTTATTATTGAGTATGGTTCTTAGTAGAGAAATGGGTAAACAGGTAACAAAGAGTAATCACAAATTGACAAGGTAAGAAAAAGCAATAACTGAAAATAGAAGAAGTGATTAACTATTAAATTTTTACTTAGTTTGTTTATCTAAGAACCACATTAGGCACACAACTCACCCTGAAATGGTTTTAAGGTTCGGTTTAGTAAAATATCAAACATTTTAAAAACCACAAATGAGTAAAAATATCACAAAGTATTTAATTACAGTGTTGTCCTGCCCTGTGTTATAGTTAAATCACATTAGTATAGATAGTAAGGGTAGACAATGGCTGCTGATTTTAGAGAAAGACTAAACATGTAGAACAAATTGGATACTAATTTGAATTTATTTTTCTTTTTTTTTGCACAGGTAACATTTACAATTATGGAGGCTTAAGAAGGGAACACGTTTTTGGGGGGAAAGGATCTTTCCCCTCCAGGACTGTTTAGATGGACTTTTTGGATGGCTGCAGAATTTGTTGCCTTTTGTACAATAAGCTAACCTTGACACAGGACAAGGCAAGTATTTTTGGACAACTTAGGACATATTTATAAAATTTTGTACAGAGAAAAAACCCCATAAATATTTATAAGTTTATTGATGCCATTGACAGTTCTTCCAGCACAAGGTAGTGTGGGTCACTTTGTTAATATGGTGGACTGAGGTGAGATTGACATTCACCTGGGGTTGCTAGGGTGCAGTGGAACCTTAACACATGCACAATTCTAGCACCCCAAGCTTTGAACAGACCGCACCTTTTTTGTTTGTGCTTAAAGCTTTTTGCTACTGCAAGTTTGGTTTAAATTTGAAGGTGTTTATTTGTTTATATCAGCACAGTTTTGTGAAGGGGTGTTGGTTTTGGCTCTGATTTGTTTTGGAGGGTGCGACAAGGTCAATCCACTGTTTGGAGGAAACAGGTATAAGATTTTTTGGGGGGTGGGGTTTAAGATGAATGCCTTGACCCCGGAATGCACATCAAAATGCCATTCTCCACGCCATGCGGAGGAGATTGTGGCTGCTCTGACCAGTGGCTCAGAAGGGCAGCTGAAGACCTTCCTATCTGCCCACTGTTACAATGCTGCCACTCTGAGAGATGACTTTGGCCGAACAGCTCTCCACCTTGCCGCTTCGCTGGGCAAACGTACCCTGTTAGAGTGGCTTCTGGACAGCAAGAACGCTGACCTGCTGATGAAGGACAAGGAATCAGGTTGGACAGCTTTGCACCGGAGTGCCTTCTATGGCCAAATCCACTGCCTCATGCCCCTTTTAAAGGTTAGTTTGGTGATCTGATTAATGTTTTGCACTTACTTTTGCTTACGTCCTGATTGTGTGCACTTTAATGCACTTGAACTTTTTTAAATAGTTGGTGAGACTTTGTATTTGAGTACCTCCTTAAACATGCTCAGTTGAAGAAGTTACCTTGTAAATGAATTAATAGTTTGCATGATAAAATGGACTTAAATTTAAATTCTTTGACAAGTCTTTCTTGTAGTATTTTTGGAGACTGTTCGGTATTTTTTTCCCCACAGTAATACATTTTGAGATTGTGTAAAGTCTATACCTTACTTTTGATAATTTAGTCTAGTCCTTTTTAAAACTTACCCCAGTAGTACAAATAGTAACTAGACTGCTTGAACCCTAATAAAGTTTACAGTGACTGCTGTAGTAATTAGTGCTTCTTGTCATTGTGTCTGGTTACAGCATGGTGGTGCACTATCTACTCCAGATAAAGAGGGGTTGTCTGTTCTGGACATAACTATGAAGGACCGCCCAGGACATGTTGTGTTCCGAAATTCTGGTAATTAATGCCCTTCATTTTTATGTAATTTCTAGTGGAAGAGAGGGGAAATTATATAAGAATTCTTGATCATGTCAGTATTGAAATGCTCTGATCTCTTCTGTCAGACCCTACCGAAGTGTACACCTGGGGAAACAACAACAACTTTAGTCTTGGCCATGGAAACCAGGAGAGTAGACACCATCCTGAGATCGTGGATATGTTTGCCAGAACTGGGGTGTATATTAAGCAGGTGATTGTAATAGAGAATCTCAGTGTTTTTTGAACACCTAGAGAGGGTGTTCTGTTTTGAACTGCATTTCATGGTAAAGACGGTGTGTAACTAGAAATGAAGTCCTAAAAAAATGTTCACCTTGGCACTTTGCAGTTAGTCTGCATGTATGATATCTGTATTAATACCATGTTCCAACATGACCTAGTCAGATAACTCCGAATTCTGCTGCAGTTATGGAGTCCTGAGTTTTAAGTAAGTGTGTGTAAACTATTTTAGAGTTTAAACAACTGGCCAAAAAAGCCCACAATCTGTGATTGCATTAGTGCATTATGTAAGGACTACAGAAGAGCTATTGTTCCTCACGTGATCAAACTCTGTTGGCAAGAACTCTGGCCACAACTACATAGAGAGCGATATTACACTATGACTTGAATGACAATCTCTCATTACAAACACACATTTATGAGTACAATGGTGTAAATGCCATAGTTGGATGTCTTCTGAGATGTGAGGTGGGAAAAAAACATTGTTAGATGGGTAATGGTTATAAACATGGTAATTCTGGGTAAAATATTTCAAATTTGCTATTGTTTCTCTCTTCAGTCATCATGAGGGCTCATTTGCATTTACAATAGCGGTTAGACAGTTAAACAATGTATCTTTATATGCACATGGTGTAAGGTGATACAGAAACCTTGCTTAATCTCATTGTAGACCTTTCACTAAGGTTTTTAGAAATTTCAAAGACAGGCTGACTCCTTTGAGTTAGTGGATGAAAGAATGTGAAAGCATATTAGATTAAGTTACATGTGGCGGTGCTGTAGTGGTTTGTATATCCCGATCAGTGGCAGGCACCTCAACAGAGTAACAGCTTGGTTGTTGTTATAATGGGCACTCTCACAACAGGCTTGGAAATTTGTTATTCACCTATTATCAATATGTGTAATATGCACACTAATATTAACACTACTAGTCCAAAAATTGTGGTGGTGTTTCTATTTTAAATAAAATGTATTATTAGTAGAAGTAGTAAAAAGGGTGGAAAAGAGCTGTGGTATTCTTTTAATTTCCCTTTTTTCAAAGGTATTGGGCGGCAACATTCTGAACCTAAACACCCTCCAGTACTAAAAAGACAATAACAACTCTTTCTCAGTTGGTGTATAGAGCCAAAACACTGTCTAGGTACTTAGAGACTTCACTGTGTGTAGGTAACCCATATGAGAATCGAAATGGTGCTTCTTGCGGTTGAAAGGTTGCATTGTTCAACTGCCTTTCATTTTCTTTATTTCTAAACCAGCTCTTCAGTTCTCTTAGCTTCGTATTAATTTCTGAAAGCCACTGACTAGAACACTCCTGTGGACATTAATTTCAAAATGCTCCTAGTGTAGGGGCTCATGTTCCCAAACCTTTCATCAGCATTTGGGCACCCCGTAGATGGAAAGATGGGCCACTGTGACCAACCATGTTGTTCTGCAGATGCTTAGAGTTAAATATTCATTCATGAATACCATGCTCAAATTCAATAAGCCCAGCTTGTGTGACGGAGGGAGTATGTCCACAGTGCACTTTGGCACATGCTTTACAGAACAAGTGATGCTTCACAAAACATCTTTCCTCTGATTAGGCATTGAAGAGACTCTTGCATAAGTTATGATGTTGGCTATGGCCTTTGCCTGCCACTTACAGAATGGCAGTTCAGTGGAGTCCTGTAGTACCTCTATTCTGAACCACAGCAGGTGAGCAGAATATCAGGTGTACAAAGCAACAGCTCTGTCCTCACAATGTCCAGTAAAACTGCACACAATGAATGGAACATAGCTGGAAAGCTGAAATGCCAAATCGACAGCAAGGCTGTGGAAATGCATAATTGGCGGAAAGGCATCAGATTTGAGTAGTCCTTCACAATACGGAGACTGTACTGTACTTTTGCCCAGGAGATATTATTCAGATGTTCAGAAAGCCCATTCGCTTACATTCATTTGGTACTTAATAAATCACTTCATTGCTCTCTGTTAATCAGTTTTTAATGTATGTTTGTTTTCCCAGGTTGTGTTGTGCAAGTTCCACTCTGTCTTCCTGTCCCAAAAAGGTCAGGTTTACACCTGTGGGCATGGTCAGGGAGGACGTCTTGGGCACGGTGATGAACAGACGTATTTGGTGGGCCGCTTGTCTTCTAGTTTGCTTTAATGTAATATCGGTGGGTTCTCATTGTGTTCTGAATGTTTCTGTATGTCTTTATATGTTTTAGGTACCCCGCATGGTAGAGGGGATTCTTTCCCATGTCTGCTCACAGATTGCTGCTGCCAGAGATCATACAGTGGTTTTGACAGAGGAAGGTTATGTCTATACTTTTGGACTCAACACATACCATCAGCTGGGCTTGGCGCCTCCTCCTGCTGCCTGTCATGTTCCCAAACAGGTGAGACCTATTTCTTGTAGATATGCTAGTGGGCAGCCCATGGCGTGGTGTTTATGGTGTTGCCTCTGTTATCAAATGGTCATGGGTTTAAATCCCATGACTGCCAATGGCACCACTGAGGTAACCCTGAGCGAGGAACCGTCCCCACACACTGACCCCCAGTCACTGCGTTGTCAGCTGCCCACATTTTTATTCTGGTTAAATGCAGAGGGCAAAATTGCTGGTGTATTTATGCATGAAAATGTGCCTTTTTATACTTAAATGTTTGTTCTGAATTTTTTGAAAGTAAGATTAATCCTTCACCTCCCATTTACGATCGAGTACAGGTGACATGTAAGTCTCTGAAAGGGAGGACTGTGATTGGTGTCACTGCAGGAAGGTTTCATACTGTTCTGTGGACCAGAGATGCCGTCTACACTCTAGGACTAAATGGTGGACAGCTGGGTAAGACACAAATGAGGGAAAAGTCATTTGCAAGGTGGAATTCCAAAACTTAGATATATTTATGTTTTGTGTAATGAATGCATTTTTGTTCTTAAATATATGACACACTGTAATTCTTAAATCCTTACAATAAAAAACAACATTGGAATAAAATCTGGATGTGGCGGTTGGTTACAACATTGCTTCCCATGTGATCAGTTTTTACAATCTATCAATTTATTTTTTTACACCCACAGGCTATCTGCTGGACCCAAATGGGGAGAAGTGTGTGACTGTGCCCCGACAAGTGTCGGCTCTTCACCACAAGGATGTGACTATTGCTATGGCAGTTGCCAGTAATGGAGCCACTGTGTGTTTGACAGAGAAAGGGGACATCTACCTGCTTGCTGACTATCAGTGCAAGAAGCTGGCCTCAAAGTGAGTGTGACCCCAAGAGTTGGAGTCCTTGAGGCAATACCTGATTACAGAGTCGGTGTGAGAGATTCGATGTCGGTGTATTCTTAAAATAAATGCACATCGTGCAATTCCCTTTAAAAAATCTTAGACAGATGATATAACAAATTGGAACTGTTGTGGTTGGGCAAAGAATGAGATTTTTATGCTCCCCACATAAATATGTGGATCAGCTAATCTGGGTATAGTGTATTGGTTCCCTCTATTTGATATTGGTTAGTGATAGTCTTACATTTGTCTATGCTAACACATAGAAGCATACAGAATTTAGTGGCTCTTGAATGCTAAGCTCTTTTACCCTTCAGGCAGTTAAACATCAAGAAGGTTCTTGTCAGTGGAGGTAGTTTGGATCACCGTGTCGACCCCCATCTCCTCAATGAGAGTGGAGGAGAAAAGATAACCATCCTGGCCCTAGATGAAGCTGGGAGGGTGAGGAATATATATTTTTTTATTTTTACAAAAAAAATCTGAAAGCACATGTATAAGTGAAGACTGCAGTGCACTTTAAGGGGCAGCCTCAAGCTGTTTTTCTCTTCCAATATCTCTAAGGTATTCAGCTGGCGCTCTGTTGGCACCTCAGTGAGGCAGTGTAGGTGGGCCTATGGGCGACAGGTCTTCATGTCCGACATCGCTCTTGGCAAGAATAAAATGATGTTTGTGACACAGGACGGTGAGGGCTTTAGTGGCCAGTGGCTTGGTGAATACAAGAAGATTGTTGACAAGAAAGGTGAAGCAAAAAACCTTGCTAAGCGTAGTCCCTCTAACTGATCTATTGACTTAACTGAAGAAGTGTGTGAAATGGTTTAGTCAAAATCATTGTTCTGATTTTTAGGAGTCGGTACAGAGGTGTGTGGCCACCCTGAGAGTGGAGTTGTATATGAGCGTATTCGACTTGAAAAGCTCCCTTACATCCACCGAGCTGTCAGCATCACCATGGACTCAAAAGGTCGTAATTTTGGAGTGCTGCAGTCTGATCCTAAAACAAGGTAATTGCCAAAAAATACTATAGTGATTAGTAAGTGAACACCTGACTACCCCACCTATATGAGTTTTGGCATTCCAAAGCAGTGGAAATTAATATGAAATTAGATTCTTCCTTGCAGTTCTAATAGCTTCTATTCTTTCACATGATTTTAGTGTGTTTGTGGTAATTTGTGCCTGCGTCCTAGTTCCAATGCACCCTAAAGTTGTTGTACTGGGTTTAATTTCAACGTTACTATAACTGTAAAGGGGCAAAATTTTGCTAAAGCAAGAAAACACTTTCTCCAAACTGTTGCTACAAAGAGTTACAAAGAATTACAAAAAAACAACTAACATTCACTTGAGGAATGTGTGTATGTATATTTGTGATAACTAGACAGAATGGCATGGTGAATTTGTAGTGGCTGAAATTGGAAAAAATAACAATTGCAAGATCTGTTCTGGGCTTTCTATCAGTATGTCATGTACCATCATCCTATTTTCTTTCTCTCTGGACAGTCTGTATGAAGTGCCCACCGTTTCAGCCTCCTCATTCACCCAGCACTTTGAGAGGCTTCTGGCTGAAGCTAATGAGACGGATAGCATCCATGACGTGACTCTCCAGGCCGGAAACCGCGTATTTCCTGCTCACAAGTTCATCCTTTCGGTGCGTTCTGAATTTTTCCGGAAGCAGCTGCTTGCAGAGGCTGCACAGCAAGATGATGGAGAAGTGAGAAGAAGTGTGGATGATGTGGGCTGTGACCTTCTGGTCCTGGAGAATATCTCTCCTGAAATGCTGGAGCAGGCTTTGCATTTCATCTACACAGACTCCTGTGAGATGCTTGTGCACGGAGCCAAGCCAGCCATGCCACGTCTAAACCAGGGTGCTGAGCAGCAGCAGCAGCTGATTCACAGCCTGGAAGAGCTTAGTCTTGGTGGCCGCTCTGCTCTGGAGGTTTACCGCTCCCTGCCTCCCTCATCTTGTGGCGAGGGAAACAAGCCAAAGAGCAAGAGTACCAAGTCAGGGAAGAAGGGCAAGGGTGGCGGTGTTGCTGAACCTAGCCATAATCCTGTGAAGATGCTTCAAGGAGTAGCCAAGAAATTGGGCTTAGGTAGTCTCTCTGCAAGGTGAGATTTCTGAACTGTTTGTATCTACTATTTTTAACAAAAGATTTATGTGCATGAAGCTACTCTTGTTATAAATGCCTAGGCTTGATGGAGTAAAATATGAGAATGGGAATATCAACGTTGTGCAAAAGAAGACCAGTAACAAACCAAGATTTTACCAAAAGAAATTGTGAGTGATGCAGAACGTTTAATGTTTCTCACCTTTTATATCTGATAGTACAATCTTCTAGGTTTCTTACTGTATTTTCTGCTCTCTGCTTTCTTAGTCCCTACCTCTGTGATGTCACCCTGAGATCTGATGATGGGAAGGACTTCCCTTGTCACAAATGTGTTCTATGTGCTCGACTAGGTGAGCTTTAAAGAGGCTATTGTGGTCTTGCAAATGTTATGGTATATTGTGATTGATTGTCATTATTTAAGTAATTTAAAAACAAAACACCCACAGAATATGTCAAAGTAGGGAAATGTTGGCAGGCAATGTTTTGCAGAACATGTTGAGGCTTTATAGTCTTAATAAGCCATCAATATTTGAGATGGCATGGATGCATAACAAGCATGGTACATTTAGAACCTTGTTCATTTTGTGATTCTAGGGTAAAGATGTTTATATATCTCAGTAAATTTATTTACATGGGCCCTGCAAAGTGACTGTTAATCTTGAGCCATCTAATAAACCTGTTCATTTTAAGCTTATTGCAAAACAAGCTTATTAGCTCAATTTTGCGCATTCTCTTTATTTTCCAGAATATTTTAACAGTATGTTGGGGAATCCCTGGATCGAGGTATGAACATAAATCGGCTAGATTGTTATCGTAGTGATGAATGCACTGTTTCCTTGTATGTGCATGTTCAGTGTGCTTGCTGTCTGTACCACTTGCAGCTGCTTCCAGAATTGTTATATCCATTTGTTCTGCCCTCTGCAGTCCACCAGCTGTACTGCACTGGAGATGCCCACTAGTGCCAAGGTCTTGCAGGTCATACTGGAATATATCTACACAGATGAGTCTCCCACTATCAGAGGTATTATTCTGCTCTAATTTCAAGATATATTAGCTCTCAAAGTAGTCTCACATGTAGGACCTCACTCATATGAGCCATATGGTATTGTTTTTACTGCAGAATCTCTGAGTGTGGAGTTTGTGTGTAATGTGCTGGTGGTGGCTGATCAGCTGCTTATCCCACGACTGAAGGAGATGTGTGAGGTGGCCATCACTGAAAACTGTGAGTCTCTTAACCTTCCACATATCGTGTGCCTACAAAATAAACACGTGTTCCATATCCTGTGGTGTTGGTGTGTTTGCAGTGACTCTGAAAAATGCTGCAGAGCTTCTGGAGTTTTCTGTGGTATACAATGCTGAGCAGCTAAAACTGTCCTGCCTGCAGTTTATTGGTTTCAACATGGCTGCCCTTCTTGAGTCCAAGTGAGCTACAAGTTTATTTAATCTTTCAACTTTATTATTGAATCATTTCTAGAGCATTGGATGACTAGGAAATGTGTTTTTGTGGATGTCTTGTTGTAGAAATAAGCTGTTATATAATCTGAAACTCCTATTTTCCCCAGGGCCCTAGATATTTTGAGTGATGAAGTGTTATTGGAGCTGTCTGAAGCATATAGAAAAATGGTGAGTTTATATGCATAAGGACAGCTCAGTGCTTTATGAGATTATGGACAGCTCAGTGCTTTAGACTGCTCTCAGACTCTGAAATCCTTTTGTGGTTTATTTAGATCCCAGCGATGCAGAGGCGACATATCACCCCGTTTCTAAATGCTCCTGATCTTAGTGCCTATGAAGATGTGAGTTGGGATTCAACAACCTGCTATAAAAACAGCCCTGAACAGGAGCAATCCAGCAAGTATGTCAGTCACAGCTACCCATGGTTCTTTCGTGTGGTTTAGATCTGACCAGACAGGACAGAGTTGTAACCTTAGCTTTCTTTTTGTTCAGTGACAGTCTATTAAAAAAAGCCAAGATGAAAGCAAAGAGGAAACCGCGGCGACGCTCTGACAGCTCCGGAGGCTACAACCTGTCCGATATCATCCAAAGTTCACCCACTGATATCATCCAGAGTCCACCTAATTCAGGTGAACCTGATTATCTTTAATATTGCTGGCAAAATAGTGTAATACAAAGAAAAGAACAGGAACTTCTGGGTGGCACAGCTGCCTGTGGTGGCCCAGTCATCACAAGATCAGGTGGGCGTAATTTGTCGGTAGGATGACCCACTCTTTCCCCTGACCACTCAGCAGAATAATGAGCAACACAGATACCTGTTAGCTGACTTGCAACTAGCTTTGTTCTCTACTCTCTCCAGTGATATTGCTTCAGGGTTATTTTCAAAAAGACGTGGTTGCCTTCATGTACAGAATTGTGTAAGGTTCCGAGCCTCCCCTCATTTCTTAATGTTTTACTTTAAATGGTTCTAAAATGTTAGGCCTACCAAACTGTCTCATCTTGGTAATATTGGGTAAAGATATTGAATGAAAGATATTTCAACAAATGTTTTACTGTGACAGGTTGAAAAATGCCTTAAAATACAAGTTGCTTAGATAAAGGTCTTCCAAGACTCCGCATTCAGCACCACCAGTATACTTTTCACCGGCCTGATAATCTGTAATCATCAACAACTCTTTCTTCACTGATACAGGCCTCAAGTTTTATGCTTGAAAGATTCATATGTAGGTCGCTGTGGAGCGTAAAAACCCCCAAAACATTCCTCTGAAACTGGCCAGGGACAAGGACAAAATAAAAAAATAAGAGCATTTTAGGAACACTGGAGAACCATTCCTCAAGAATTCATGAATAATACTTTGGAATAAAATATGAAGAAATGAGAGGTAGCTTAACTTTTGCACAGTAATGTATCACCAACAATGTTCGCTTCAACTTTGAGAGAAAATGAGGTTACAAGATGATACATGTCATTAATCAATATATCTCTTGCATGCACTGTATGTTGTAGGTTTCCACCCTTAATGAAAACTGGTATTTTTTATATTCATAGTCCTCATTGACTCAGGAAAAGCTTGCTCAGTGGAGTCTCTTCATGAGCTGGTCACATCCGATTCTGAGGGCAGTTATATGGGGGTTGGCAGCCCTCGAGACCTTCAGTCACCCATATTTCAGGTCTGTGATGGCATGGTTCCCGCACGTGTATGCAATGTTCATATATGCCTTGGATTTTGTTAACCAATATTTTGTTCATAAATATTGTCTTGTGCCTCAGGAGGAGAAGTCTGGATATGTTGACTGGAAAGCTTCTCCCAGGACAACAAAACTGAAAAATGGAGCTGTGCCTACCAAGTGTTCAACCCCAGAAGACATCCCCAAGGTTAAAGCCAAGTAAGTTGAAATTCCCTAAACGTAGGCATAGTTTCAAAGCCATATTGTGGAACAGGAATTCATTTGAATTCAGTTCATTTACCCTGAATGTGTGAGTGGGGCAATAGTCAAATGCTTCAAGTACGTCCCTAATATATTCTGCATTGTAATGCAGCCAAGGTGACACTGGTACTTTGTTCAGTCCTACTTGCCCGGCACCTGTCGCCGACCTCAGGGCCATTATGGAAATGGAGGCCAATACCATGAACCTCGGAGCTACCCCAAAAAGTCCTGGCTCGTAAGTGTAGCTGAACATTGGTCTTGTACTTTTTTGCTGGTTATGCAAACATTTTAGAGATTTTCAACAGTAAATAGGCCTCACAGGGAAGTTTCCTTCCTAATTTTACTTTAATGTTTAACAGACATGAGTTCAACTCTTAAACTGTCTGAAATGCTGGAAAACTGGATCAGTAGTATCAGTAGTGGGTTTTTTTTTTCTTTTAGCTGAATGGGCTCAGGGTTTAGACACTGGATAATAGTTTGTTCTGCCAAGTGTAGCTGCACAAGGTCTTGCACTGCTTTATACAGGAGCTTTTGTGTCTATGAGACTGATTTTTCATGAAAATGGAATCTTCTATAAACTGTTATATAATACATTGATTATATAAACAACATTCTAGCAGTTTTAAATTAGGAAAATATTGGTATTCATCTCTAATCTTAACATTATCTCGTTTTTCATCAAAATGTTAATTGTGCAGTTCAGAGAATTTTCAATTCCATTTATATGTCCTTGTAATGAACAGGTCTGGAAGCATCATCAAACCTTCCGCCATCACTACTAAATTGTCTCAAAAGCAAAGGAAAATGATGGCCATGGCCACCAGAGAGGGCAGCATGGAGGGAGTGTCTGCTAAATCACCCCCTTCAGCTGTTCCAGTAAAGCCTGCAAAGACTTGGTGTGTATGAATTCTGTGTGGTTTATCTATGCCTCTGCTATGTTTTACCCAGTTACAGTGAGAAATTTGTCCATACCTTTACTTAGGGCGGCAACATTGCAGTCCACTCCTTCCTCACTATCTTTTCGGAATCTGTTGATGGAGGAGGAGCAGCACCATAGTAAACCGTCGGCAACTGCCCCCATGTTTATCGGAAGTCCAGCAGGCCTTGGAGGTTCTGTAGCCTGTTCCAGAAAAGTGACCTTTAAGTGTGCTGAGTCCGGCAATGCTGACAAACCTGCAGGGTGAGAATGCATTCAACTCTATACACCCAGGCATTGCATATGTGCTGCTTTATGATTATGCAGCTCCTTTCTTGACACTGGCTAGGTTTACATGTACACTGTAATTCTGATTGAAATAATTCCAATGGAAGAATTCAGGTCAAATGTTCACATGTGATCTAAAATGGTCTGGGCACTGAAGAATTTGCAATTGCTTCACCCATAATGTCTCATAACAAAATTGGTGGGGTCAGGTCCACTTTTTGGGTAATTTAGTTTTGCAGGACAGTCTTCAGTTTTTTCATGGTTTTTAATTTGTTTAGAACTTCACTTTATACTGGCTTTACTCATTTTTTTTCTTGGACTTTTTACTTTATTTCTTTCCTTTTCAGCATAATCCAATAATTCTGTTCTTTAAGGTTTTGCATTAAAAATAAACTTGCCGAAGAGGTTCAGCATGATAGACGTCATTTTGAGAAACATGTCATTGTGTGTTTATAAAGAGTGCATGCACAGAAAGAATGGCACCAGCAAACAATCTGGTTGACTTACATGAGTTAAAGCTTTAGTAGTCCCACAAGTGGGTAACATGGTACGGTTGGTTTCTTCTTCTGTTTGTTTGATAAATTAATTTAAAATGTTATGGTTTTATCGATTTAAAGATTTAAACAATCATTGTGCAATCGATTTTGGAATACTGGGCTGCATGCAAGCCGCTGTAAACGCTACATAGTCTTAGTGACTCTCTCACATGCTATGAGTCACATGCCGTTTTCTCCTCTAGGTGGCACTGTTGCATTTCCGTGTGGTTGTATATGTATTGCACATTACTAAGACCCATTGGGGTTCAAGAAGCAGGTATTCATCATTTTAAAGGTATAAATATCAGTCGTGATTAGACCTTTGAATAATTCCTGTGTCCACCTTAAGAGTTCTCTTGCATCCTCTTCTCTCTATTATTTTTGAGCCATATGGTTGACCATCTGCATTTCCTTCCTTCAGAACCTAGTTTAGAAACTGCCTTGAACTCAAGAGCTTAGATCATGCATTACACAGAATTAAGCCTTATTGCAGCTGAGAGGTTTTAGTTAATGAGCTCATGGCTGAGAGGGCACACAACGACTTTTACTGCTTAATAACACTGAAAGACCGTTTAGAGAAGCTGCAGTTTGTCTTAGACCCTGTCATTCATTATCAAAGTCTAAGCTTTTCTTTATAATAATTTGAAATGGTGAAATGTTGTATTCATTAGAAGCAGAATTAGTGTGTGTGTGTATGTGGATGAACATTATTTTACATGACCTCTCTTCACAGGGTTACTCAAAACCTTAAAAGAAGTTTCCTGAGCTGTTGCCAGTACTGATCTGATATCAGGATACAGTCCTGGCCAGTTCTGGCTAGTCTTCTCTTGTTCTCTATTCACTCCCTGCTGTGTCAAGCTGCAGCACAAGTCTGAATGCTTTTCGTCGTATTTCACTACATTGTTTTGTCTGTGATCGTAATCTCTATTGATAAGGGCAGACTTTGTCACAACCAATCTTTCACTTTGCTCTGCACTATGTGTATTTGAGTACACCCTGTGTGGGAGGAGGCCAAGGAGAGGACACAGTTGGTTATAGATCACTGCTCATGTTCCCTTAGGAAAGGATTGCTCTTTAACATCCAGCTGAAGGCTTGAGTGCTTTGAATAGATCACTCTAAACCTGAAATATTGTTAGTGTTGCACTGGGTACATGGTCTACTGTAAAGCTGCCTGCTGTCTTGAAATAACTTGAAATGAAATTGTCTTGTTTGGAAATTCCCACTTTCATGCTTACATGGGCTCACTAAAAGACTCACACACACTTGCAACCTGCTTGTCTTAAGAAGCAAACTCAACTTCTGACTAAATGTAATGTCATGTAAAATTACCCTGTATCTTTTGTATATGACATTCACAGTAATCTGCTTACTTTTTGTTTATAAGGCCATGGCTACTTGGGCCTGTGGGCAGCCCACCATCTGCTAATGCTGTGACCTTTGCATCCATTGTGGAGGAGGAGAAACAACAGGAAGCTGCACTAATTCGTAGTCGAGAGAAGCCTCTGGCTTTCATACAGGTAAGTGGTGGCTTGAGCAGACATCTGCTCAATGTCAGTTAATCATGTAGTAACAGTAAAATGTCCCTATGTTGGTCTTCTTGTTTGGACAATACAAGCCTACCCGTTCTCATCTGACCTAGTCAAAACAGCAGACACAGACATCACTGACAATGATTGTCTACACGTATAAGGTCAATCTGATTTTAATTGCATTTTCTGTTGTAGATTGAAGAGCGAGCAATTCAGGACTTGCTGGTTCACTACAGGGCATTGAACAACCCAGATGAGTTCATCGTGGTGGAGAGGTCACCCCAAGGCCCTATTGCCACACCTACTTGGAACATACATTCATACTAGCATAACTGCAACATATCCATGACGCATACGCTTCATATCCCTCGAGCACTCCAGTATGTCAGTGTTATTTTCCCCCTGAAACTGTGGAACTAGATTGATGAATGTGTTGGCTCTATGCTCGTGTTGGGCATTCCAATGCTGCTTTTTTTATTTCTTTTGCTGAATGTGTCCTTTAAGAGGTTGCAGTAAATGACTAAAGTTTATTATGGTACCAGTCATAGGCAAGAATTCTGGACCTTCCATAGTTCAGAAGGGGGGGAGTGGACATATTGTCCTCATGTGCAGACGAGAGTATTTGCCAAAGATTTGTTCTTTTCATATGAAAGAGCCTGAATTGAACCACATTATGAGAGTGCTGAAAAAGTGTCTTATGTTTAAAATATTTGAGAGCTGTTTGCTATGAATAGTGTAGAAGGTAAAGTGTGTCTGCATAGACAGTTTTGGGCCAATACTGGAACTAGAGTATGAGGATTTAAATATTGTATGCCTTCTGTCATTTCTGTTATGTTAATTTCATTTCTTTCTCTTAGCTGAAGACTTATAAGTAGTCAAACTTGGCACTTGCTATGCGAAAGCACATACTCCCATCAGCTGGCTCTGTAGGCAGGCCATTTTTATGCGGTGACCATGAAGTAAAAGTTGGGTGCTACAGGAATGGAGAATGCAATTATATTTGTTGGTGAGAGAGAATCCTGGCAGTGGCATGCAATAAAGAACTCAAGTGCATCAATTCTGGCTTTCTTTGTTCCACTCTGTAGTGTCTTTGTTTGAATGAATCACAAACTGGTCCATGGTTGAGGAAGTTAATCACATTGACCTGAAATGTGCCCTAAGACCACACAGTAAAACTGAACTAAGTGATGTTTCTGTAAAAGTACTTAAATAAAAATTTAAGATGTTAACACTCATGTTTAAAATCCAGAAATGGAGCAATAATACATCTTACGTTTAAAAGAAGAACCTTTTAAGCTAACATCTTACGTTTTCATCTCTACCTTGCCTTTCCTGTGACAAAGTTTTTACATCCCACCCCCACCCTGTTTCTCAGCCTTCTCTCAGTTCTGCCTCTGCTCCTCAAAAGGGTGGGTCCAAATTTTTATGCAGGATGAAGAAGCTGCTGAGAACTTTATCCAGAGTTCTCTCCCTCCAGCATTCACACACTGTCTTTATATTTGTCATGTTTAAGGCATGGTCTGAACTACCCTAAAATCTATGGGAGCAATTTTTCACTTTAGCAATCATGGGAAGTGAGTTGTTTTTTGGCAGGCTGTCTTATTTTTATTTTTAGTCTAGTCTTTGCATCAAGCTGTCATTTTAGTTTTTATTAGTCTTTGTCTCGTCCATACTCTTTTTAGTCTAGTCAAGTTTTAGTTGACTAAATGTCTGAGCATTTTATTGTTATTTTAGTCCGAATGATGCACCATTATTTTCATCTAATTTTAACCAATGAAAACTGTATTTTAGTCTTTTTTTATTAATGCAATTCTATTTAACACAGTCAAAATAGAATAAGTACCTTGTAGAGTAGACAAAATCAAAAATTTCAATCAAGCCTGTTTCACAATTCAAACACGATTATCTGATTATATTAGTTACCTTATAGACTCAAGAATACTGTACATCCATTCCCGACATGGAAGATACTCTGATTTGAATTTGACATTTATTTTGCCAACCAACCATGATAGAACTTAGACGTACACACTCAAAAATGTAAATAAAATAAAAATGTAAATAAAATTAAAATGTGTGTATCTGTTGCCATGAAACCCACATTTGTAAAACTGGTAACAGTCTTCACCCTAAGTGTGTGGGCCTGAACGTCTCTGAATATATTTTTTTATTCTTGAACAAATATAGTCTGCACACTCAAATCAGAGGAATTTAGGATCAGCATTTTTGCATGGATATGGGAAAGACTGCTTATCAAAATGCTTTGTGTGTGAGACTTTGTATGTGTGTCATTTCTCTCTCTCTCTTGCACTTTAATGGCTCTGCGTCCCAAAACTTTTGTCCAATCTAGATAAATTTAATTCACATTACAGCTTAGATCGGGCCCAAAAATGAAACCCAACCCGACCCAAGCCTGTGCACCTTGTGTCCGAGCCCAGCCCAGCCCACCACATTAACTGTAATTTTCAGCCCGAGCCCGATTGAAATCACATTTTTTAAAGCATGCGTGGGCCAACGTTCTCAGCTCCGAACAACTCAAATGCTGGATCACGGCCGGGCTCAGGCCGGTTCGGGTTCGGACAGAGAATCTCAATTCTAATTCACAGTGCCTCTCAATGGTAAAATGTTTTGGACGTAACGCCGCTCAACTCTAAGGTCGAGCGTCCTTTACCATTTCTCCCCCCTCGATCGTACAGAAAATAATGTCTCGTCCCGTTTTAGTCAACGAAAATGAAGAGACATTTTAGCATAGTTTTTATCCTGTACACAACATTTAGTCTCGTTCTTATTCAACAAAACTACGTTATATATTTCTTTTTTGTCACGTGAAAAAAATATTTCAGGCATCCCAACCTGCAAAAGCTCATTTCAGGGAGATCAGTGTGTCATGTCTGCTTTAAGCCCACAGTTTCATACTTGGTTACACACTAGGTTACTTTTTCCTGAGGAGGTGCATAAAAAAGATGTAATGGTTTAAATTTAAATACACAGTTTCACATTTGTAGTACATAATTTTTCCTTCAGTTAAGAGTGACCACATTGATAATGACCTGCTAATATGTAAAGGTCAATGAGGGCACTACAGTTTCAGTTTCAAACAGCAAAGGACAGATATTTGTGTAATTAATGTATACTTTCCATTTTGATGGAGTTTATTTGTATTACTACAAAACACTATGCTATTGAAACCAGAAGTGTTCATTTTTTTGTCGAAAGGTTAAAAATGACCTGTTATCGTTCACATTAGGTGTGAGATGAGACCCTAACAATTATTTTGAGTGATGTCAGCCTTATTCCTGTTACATTTTCATTTATGTGCACATTTTGATCTGCTCTTGATGAATTTGATGCTTGTAATTAGAAAAGGTTGAGACCTCCTCTCTAACAGATTCCTCCATTTGCATGCTGAAGTTCTATTACGGTGTTAAAAAGGTGCGGTTACAAGAGCAGACTGGATAACCCCTCCATAAAAAAAAGTGCATCGTGATTAAGGGCCTTTATAGGTGGTAATTACTGACATGGTGCCATTTAGTCATCTGACATGGGTCCTGTGAAGAGAATAGCAATTACCTATTTGACTCAATTAGTCTGAGAGCAGATGTTCTGTGGGGCTGACGAAAACATTAGGGGGTCGCAGAGACATCTTGAGATCCATGCATGGCAAAGTGTATTTCTTTATTAGGAGAGTTATATTGCATAAAGTAGACTAACAGCTGTCCTTAAACAACCCAGCTCACGTTTGAATAATTCTTAAATGGTCTCCAAGTGCCATGTGGACCTTTTTCTGAGGAGTGTGATAATGACTGTAAGCAGTTTGATACTAATGGGCCATAGAAAACGAGCTGGAACGTTCTGTTCCAGAGGTGCAAAATTCAGTCCTGGGGGCCAGTGTTCAGCAGATTTTAGTAATTCCTCAAACACACCCAGTAAACCGGGCAATAAACAGGCTCTCTAGAAGCTCTCCAGAGGCGCTTCAGGACTACAAAGAAAGAAAACAAGAAAACAGTCCATCTGTAGAGTGGCTTGCAAAAGTATTCAACCCCCTTGAAAGTCATCATATCTATTTGGAATACAAAAGATTAGAAAGACTTTCCATTCTGTATCTTGATTCTATACCAATGTGTTTTCGGAGTCAAAATAAAAAGGTTTCTGCCGATATCAAACCAAAAGAGAAAAACCCACATACAGGATTTGCATGTGTAGTCCACCTCTGTTCTTAATACTATTTCGCTGCAATATAACAGCTAACTGTTTCAATTCTTTTGAAGTACGTACTAGTCACTACTTTTTTAGGAGTGATTTGTCAGTAGAATTTATAGAAATCTGTTAGGTTGGTGGGATGGTGTCTGTGGACAGGAGTTATGAAATAGGTTGGCAGATACTCAATAGGGCTAAGAGCAGAGCCATTCATAAACATTCACTATTCTGTTTCTGCACCATTCCAGAGTTGCTTTGGCCTTATGCTTAGGGTCATTATTACACTGAAAGATGGATCTTCTCCAGAGTCCTCATTTATAGCAGGAACAAGTTCTCTTGCAATATTTTGTGGTTTTTGTGTCCCTCCATTTTCTCTTCAAATCAGACAAGATTCTCAGCTCAGACAAAAGGTATCTAAGTAGCATGATGCTGCCATATCTATATTTCACCATAGGTATGGTGTTTCTTCAGACATGGGCAGTCTCAGTTTTACACCACACATACCCCTTTGACATCTGCCAAAAGGTTCTATTTTGGTCTCATTTGATCGTGAAATGTTCTTCCATAACATAAGTGGGTTTTTCTCATGCTTTGTAGTAAATACCGTATGTGGACTTTCTTAAGGAATAGCCTCCTTCTTGCGACATTCCCATAGAGGCCTGTGTCACGGAGAGCTCTTGAAATTGTGGATCTAAGTAACTTCACTCTGGTTTCAGCCAAAAATGATTGTTGGATATTTAGTATATAGAGATAATTAGCATCTCTCACTATTTGATGTCTTGCTTCAGTTTTTCCTTTTGAGGAACGAGTAAGGGTTCTAGTAAGGGTCTGGATTCTGTGATGAACCTTCCACTTTCTTATGAAAGGTCCAACAGCGCTTTATGGGATTATTTCTATTTGCAGTGATTTTCCAACAAAAGATGACCCTCATATAGGGTGCTTTTTGTCCAGTGAGACCTCACTTAAGGCTGTCCAATTATGCTTAATTATTGTCGAATGAGTCACCTTTGTGTTGTGATTAATTGATGTAAACCTGGAGCTTCCAATGCACAGGTGTTTGAACAATTACCTAATGTATTTTACCTGAAGTTAATTGTAGGTTATTCTTTGCATCCTGGACAATTTTCTTGGCTGAAATTTTGGTTGGTCTGCCTGACGGGGGTTTGGTTTCAACAGAACTACAATTTCCCATAGATCCTTTGACAATTCTTTTGATTTCCTCATGACTTAGAATCCAAAAAACATGACTTAGAATCCAAAAAACTGGATGGAAGATGCAAGTGTCTGTCAGGAGTCCAGAAACTCAATGGTCTTTTATACACACCCACTAATTACAAGTAAAAAAATCACAGGTGAAGATGGTTACATTTAATAAGCATTCAAACCTGTTTGTGTCAAGTTTTTGGGTAGTTTGTGTTATGATTATGATTTTAAAAGATTCATTGCATTTCGACAATAAATGGCTTCAGCCAAATACCAACCGTAAGTGAAAGAAATGTTTTTTTGTTATTATTCAAATTTTGCATGTATGGTCTTGAATGATTAGTATGATGCTGTTTGACCCACAATGCTGAATGCAGAAAATGACTTACTGGGTGTTTTTAGTTTATTAAAGATAAAAATTTGTCTGCACCATATACAGGTTTATCAACAAACAGTTGAAGATGTTGTGTCACGGGAAGTTTCCTAAAAAAGAGTAACACAGATTAGGGAAGTTTTTCACAACAGTGGTTATTAGTACCCTGCATCTTGTTCCGTCTGTTGTTTTGGGTAGACTATGTTTTTCATATATATACAGCCTACGGTGTCCTTTGCTCTGAGTATAGTCTCATTGATCAGGAGACGAAGAGAGGAAAACATTCTTTCACTGCTGGAAAGTGACTGTCACTGTTCCCTCCTGACACATGGAGAAGCAATCCGGCTGCCCTCCAACCCCATAAGCTACTTTAGGAGCGGTGTATTTGTGACAAAGAAGAAAAAAAAGGGACAGTTTATCCATCCTGAAGAATTCCTTTTCCATTCTCTACGTGCTTAGATGGCAGACCATCTGCTCTCTCTGAGTCATTCTGATCTTCAACCTTTCATACTCTGCCTGTTAAAGGTTTGATGACACCTCTGCTTTCTTTTTGAATTTGGGTATTCTGGCTGTTATGTAAGAAAATGTCCAAAGAAAACCATATATTCAAAATAGTCACCCTTTACACTGTTTGAAACCTTCATGACAAACAGACCAGCAGAAATGCTGGGAAATGAAGATGTTTTAAACATTATATTAAAAGCTATGAATGATTTGGCCTTCACCTGTGAACCATTTTGGACATTCTTGTTTTTGTTTGCATGGAGACACAATATTACCAAACCCTTTTGGCTTAAAATTGCAGATTGGTAAGTCTAGAAAAAGTACTCTTTTTCTCAGTCTGGGCAGGCCAGAGGATGATGAGTCCCATTTTGAGTCTTGGTCCTCTTACTCTAGCTTTGGGAACTTGTTCTTTGCCTCTGTCTCCCTTAGCTTGCTCACAAGTGGCTCAGACTTGGATTCTGTAAAGCTGCTTTGTGACAACATCGGTAAATAAATTAAATCAAATCTAATTGAATAGTTTGTTAGCAGTGAGCCCTAGTTACTAAGAACGCTCTCAGATTATTTCAGTGGAGAGCATAGTCAGTTTTGTTCAAATGGCACATTAAAAACATTTGGTTAATAGGATGTGTGAACCAAGTATTTTAGGATTTTAAAATAGTTTCCTATATGGCCGCCGATAAGATTTTAGAAACTTAACTGTGTGCGTGTATGGCTGATACTCACCGCCTTCAAAACACAAACACGCATGAACAGACACATACAGGCACAAGAGCAGGTGCATGACGGAGGTTTATTTCAAATAAACAGCCATAAAGGTTTGTAAAGTTACAAACAATGCCTCCAGGGCAAGACATAACAAAAGACAGTGAAGAAGATAACATAGCTTTTTTATGAAGGTCATTTTGATATGAGGTCCCAGGCATTTTTCCACTGGGGCCATAAGATCATAATTTCCACTGTTTGCTCATGATCTTGCAAATGCACAAATCAAAAAATGGAGTAATAAAACATCAGCAACAGACCGCAGGTCACAGCACCAAAACACACTTATGCAGCACATTTTAGATCTTAACTATGCTAGAACAGGCAGATTAGACTAGATTCAAGAACTAATGCAGATAAGAATAGCAGATAAGAAGGCAAGATTAGAAGAGCTGTAAGTAAGATCTAGAAGAATGGGCTATGCTAAAGATAACAGTTGTGACACTGAAGTATATGAAAGTTATATATATTGAAGGCTTGAAATATGTTTGGAACAGTAAATACAGATTTGAGCATATTTGTGGACCATAAATGAGACTAATGCATCATTAGATTCTGCAGGCAGAGCATATGGGTGAATATTCAAGAGTTCAGAATGTTGACATCTGTTGGTGAGAAGCTTTTCTGAGCCCAAAGGTTTGATTGGGGAGCAAAATATCCCTCTAGGGAAAGGCAAGGAAAACTGTCTGTGTTTGAGTTGGTAAGTACTCTGCAGATGCATCTCTGCTAATGACTGGTATTGATGAGGAGCTGGTATCTGGGGATGTGATGTGCAGAATTGACGATCAGCTGCAGAGCCTTCTTATCATTGGCAGAACAGTTGCTGTAGCACATACAGTTTGTCAGGATGCTCTCGATGGTGGCAAAAGATTTTTGCCTGTGACTGGGACCTTAGTCTTCTTCAGTTTCCTGAGAAAAAAAAGATCTTCTTGTGCTTTCTTCACCAAAGTTGAAGCAGTATGTATCCAAGCGAGGGCCTCAGAGACATCATTGAGGGTGGGGACATGGTCACAGCTTTTAGTCCTCAATGGGCTCCTTGATGTTCCCTACATTGAGGATGAGGTTGCTGTGCACCATGGTAGACCTTTTCCTTGTAGGCAGCCTGGTGTCACGCCAGTGTTCAGGGTGATGTTGGGAGGGTGCAACTGTTCATCTGAATAATCTGGGGTGGATTGGCCAGGTAGTCCAGGGTCACTTGCATAGTGCTGACTCCCAAGGTGTGCAGTTTGGAGGCTAGCTTGTAGGGGATGACTGTGCTGAATGACAATCTCAAGTTAAAACAACATTCTGATAGAGGTCTTCATCTTGTCCAGGTGGCTCTGTGCAGATTCTTTCTGGCCAGTAAGCAAGAGTGGGGAGAGGGGATACATAGTGAAGTTTGATGTGGGACCAATGGGTGGGTAGTCATTTAGACTGGCCCAATGCGGTGGTCTTCGTCAGTGGCCCAAAGTTGCCTGTCTTGAAGCATGTCAGAACAACCACCTGGACCAGAGACAGATGAAAGACGTTTATAAAGACTCAGCCTGGTGTAATGTCATGGCCTCCAGCCTAAAGAGGTAAAGAGTGTGAAAGGCTGATCTCTTTGAGAGGTTAGAAGAGGCTGCATTTGTTAGGGAGGGCTGTATTGCTGGATGGGGGATGGAGTTCAATGGTTTGTAGTCAGTGAGAGCCTGAATACCTTGCCACATGCACCAGGTGACAAGAGGTAGAGAAGTGCTCCTACAGGTGCAGTTTAGATGCAGTTTGCTCTCCTGATGTCCTTTTCATGGTTGGCACTGACTGCACTGTTACTACAGATGGCATCCCAAACCTTGAGTAGGACATGAGCTCTCCATTCATCCAGAGAATCTGGTTGGGAAGGTGTTTGTACCTCTGGCATTTAAGTTATATCAATGTGAAAAATGAGCAAAAGAGAAAGTGAGTGAGAGGTTATAACTCTTGACCCCCATTTAGCTGTCTTGAAATGTCCAGTCCAGCTGATTAGTCTCTCTCCATCTATAGCTAAGAACCCAACCAAGCCAGCCCTCCTGATCTCATTTGGCTGTCGTGGAGCCATTTAGCATGGATTACACGAGTGCTCTTCATTAGCCGCCTGCTTTGAATGATTAGGGCCACAAGTTGGAGCGTAACTGCGAACATGCTTGCTGAGTTGTGTGACGTCAGTGATCCTCCACGCCTTTGGCATAGTAAACGCTGCGGGCATGTGCCGCTGTGCACGGTCTGGTCCACAGCCAGAGAGGAGGCAGAGTCGAGAGTCCTGCACTGTCTCAGATAGAGATTTAAACATGAGTTGCTAGGCAGGATTGGGCAGCAGTACACAAGAAAGTTTACTCACGGTCAATAGCCTCAATGTAAGGAGAATGTTTCTTTTTATTCCATAAAAATAATAACCACTTAGCTTAGCATTTCCCTGAATGGGCTGTAAACAGTTGGCTGGGGGTTTAGTCATAGGCCTCTGAGGCATTAGAGAGGTGGAAGTCTGTTACAGCTGATGGAAAGGACGTCTGCTCTGAACATAACTAGCTAAAGCTCTTTAGCAGCAGTGCTGTCAGCTTGCATCTTTGAAGCTGGAAGCTAAATTGCAAAATACCAGTAATCAAAGAGGTCAAACCTAACAGAGGCTTATGGGTTCCTAAACCTATCGATCAGTCAGAGACAGGAACACGTGCAGCACCAGTGTTATAAACCTGCTATTGTCACTGATCCACCAAAGCATTTTTGTGTCTGGAACTGAAGGCACAATGATGGCTTTATTTTCCAACTTTCTGGCCCACCCTCTTTAATCCCACCCTAAAGTTCCTCAAAAGCCGAGAGATTCCGCATCAGGTTGTCCCTAGAGTCAGACCAAATGAACTGAGAAAGGATGGAAATCCCATTCTGGAGCGACAACTGATCTGATGTTCTCCCAAAACTAACTGTGCACTTTAGCACTGCGACTAGCAGTCCAGCAGGGCCCACTCAAACCGCCCACCTGGTATTTCAATTGATGATAAATGAGAGACAAGACAGAGGGAGAGAAAGGAAAAGTGGAATTCAGCATCATTTTCATACTGACACTTCTTGTCTCTGTGTATTGCTTTAGGAATAATATATGCATGTTTGTGGAGCTAACTTGCTTGCTTTAAAATGTTATTAAACTTCTCATAATTAAGAACCTTCTGTGAATGTATTGTTTAACTTTCAATTAGGCAAAAAGGTTACTTTCTATTTTAAGTAAAAAAATGTACACAGTGGAAAATTGTTCATTAAAATGCAAATGAAAATATCAACAGTATTTGAAAAGCAATGTAAAGATACGCTGCCAAACTACACACTGGATTTTTTCTGCTAAAAGTATTTGTAAAAAAAAAAAAAAGTGCATTCGCAAGATGTAATGCTCAAATGCGATATGAACAGGTCTTTTCAAAACTAGTGAAGCGTGGTTAGATCAAACAGTGCAATAGCCAGAGAACTGCCTTTTTTCAATAGCAACTGAGCCAAACATGCGCATCACTTCCCATTCTGAAATGATGAGCAGTTATGGGACCATAAGCCTGTCAGAGATGCTCCTTTCCTGGCTGTCCACTGAAAGCCTTTCTCACCTCTAAATGCCTCTGAGTGATAACTTTGTCGTAACATTATATTAACGAAATTAAATTGGTCATTATTTTCCTGTTTTTTGGGGTTTTTTTGCAAGCAGTCCAAAACATAACATGAATTATTGCTCTCTTTCACTGACTGATCAGAACTTCTTTCTGTCCACTGAAAAAAAAATATAGGAGACTGAAGAGAGCTCATAAATGCAAATAAATTCCTTTTGACAGCTTGGAAATGACACAGCAAGATTTAAGGTTTTGCGCCCATAAAAAATTCTACTTTTGTCAGTTCATTGGCAGAGCCCACCCTCTGCACTTGGTTTATTTTCCTGTGTGTCCAGATCAGTCTTGGTCAGGAGGTTCAGAGATGTGCTCTCAGGGACCACAAAAGAACTTTTATTGTTGACTGAGGGCAAAAGTTGCTGTCTCCAGACATTAAGTTTGTCGTAATTGAAAGATACAGTCCATGTTCAAAAACAAGCTTTACAATGATATATATTTAATAGGTGGTAAAGTAACTGTAGAACATTTGTAGATTTTTGGAATTTGTAACCTAGTTCACCTAAATTACTGTCATTTTCAAAGAATAAACATATATTTCACTGTTTTACCCAAGCATAGTTTATGTCCCATATTTTTTATTATTTTTACAAAATCATCAAATTCATTTTAGTGTTCAATGGAACTGCAATTCAAGGCTTATGTCCCCATGTGCATGTCAATATATCCTTAAGTGTTTTGGGTTTTTTTAAAATCAGATTTTCACTGACTCATTAATCTATTACAGTTTTTCCATTTATATGTAAACTTTAGATATATACTATACATATTTCAAAATGTGAATATTTGAAGCCTGTTTTCTATCTATCCTTCCACTTTTAATAGAGTAAGACCTTAACACAATACTTACTATCACTATCACAACGTTTTCTGTATTTTTTCCACTCTTGGCATTTCTAGTAGTACTAATAGTGAACATGACAAACAAAAATGACATTGAAAGTAAAAATTTGACTGGACAGCAGTGGAGTGAAGGATTACCAGTCAAAATGTTTAGGTTTAGGACCAATTGAAAAGATTTATGTTAATTGACGTTTTACATACAAGTAGGCTAAGTTTATCACATAAGGTAGGCGTGGGGCACAGGTCCTCCTCTCTAGGCTAAGAATGTGTTAGAGTAAATGGGATAAGCTGGATTTAAAGGGCTGGGAGACGGCAGTGACGCAGACCTTGTGCCTTGATGGATCCTGACAGATGCCCCACCCTGACACTGCACCCAATCTCTGACTCCTCAGCTTCAGGAGCACCTGGGCCACAGCTTATGTTCTCCCATCATGTCTGACGTATATGTCTAGGAGTGCACTGATCAACTATGTGCTGTCAGCTGCCTTCAGATGAAATGCTGTGTGTATTTTTAGTGGAGAGTCTAAAACGTCCACTGTCTCACTAAACACATTACTAAGAGGCAATAATATGCTGAATGATCTAAGGCAACAGGGAATGAGCTGGTTATTACTCAGCCATTGGGAAACTTGGACATGACATGGACATGATTCAGACTGAAAATTAAAACTACTTAAACATTTCTATTAGCCTTTTAGCACACTCATGCAGATGTGTAGTTCTACATCTAGCACTGGCAAGTCTTTCCAATAATAGTCTGTAATATTTTATCGTTATATTTTGTTTGTTCATTAATTAAACAAATGTCACTGTCCTGGTTACCTGTAATCTACCTATATTATAACTGTATTACACGCCACTATCTGTAGGGGGCAGTACAAAGACATTAGATCTAAAATCCATGCACCATCTTATTGCTTTGTTTACAAAAATGTTTGTCCATTTTTGTCCAGCTAGCTGTTCGAGGACCTTTAATTAAAGAAATATATTTATAATTCTGGTTTATCTGATGTATATGCGCTACTCTGGTTAATCTGAGCTTGCAATAATATTTCGTCTTGCCCATTAATGTTTACATTTCGAAAACAACGAGATTTAACGGCCAGTTTTACACTGTGTGAAGCTGTTTTTTTCTCTCATGACCATTAATCATGATCCATTGCTCATTGTTACCAGAACATACCTTTTACTGTGCATGCACTTATTTTACTTTATCTGGTCCACGTGGTGCTGAACCTGCAGGATTCGGTGTAAGGCAGATTTGTGCCCTGTTTTC
>JBBMFX010000007.1:15747516-15766474 GCA_037832545.1 Rhabdalestes septentrionalis
AGCGCATGGGGAAGTAGAGAGGGAGAGAAAAGAGAGAGAAGCTGAACGAGATTTGCAGTTTGTCTTTGAGCGTTTCAGAGAGGCCAGAGCAAAAAAGATGACCTTCTTTTCAACTCTGAATTAAAAGTCCCATGTTCTCCACACTGCATTAAAGCATAATTCGCCATTAGATTGGAGCCAAACGATAGTCAGCTTCTGCAGACAGGGTTCATACATTATGAGGGTCCAGCATGGCTCTCTCTTTCCCATCTCTGGAGGGAACTTCAGGTTTTTTCTTAAGCTAACTAACAGACCTAGACAATGCACGCAACGATCCAGCCGTTAAAAACTCGGCCTCAGCTTGGCTGACAGTGTTGCGAACATTAATACTAAGTCTTAATGTTGCCCGAAGACTGGCTCTGTATTAGTGCTGTGATTTGGAGCACTCCCATCCTGACTGCATGCGTGCAGCCACACTTTTTACATGTGGCCTGCATCCAGATGTGTGGAGGACAAAAAAGGAGGAGGAAGACTCTCCTTTACACGCTTGCTTTTGATCTGACATGAGTGTGGTGGTGGGTCGACCTATTCACCTGACAAACGGCGAATATGAATCTCAGAATAAAAAGGTGAAAAAGTGTTTACAAAACCAAAGATTTTATGATTGTGTATGTTTTTATGCCCAGATTTGGAGGTAGTGTTGTCTATATTTGTATATGTGAAACACACATTCTAAGTGCCTAATGCCAATGCAGAACTGTAAGGGAATTATGCAGACCATTTTCTGTGTTTTGGTTAGGTCCATGATCAGCAGACGTCAAAGGGACTCAAAGCTTGTGAATGTATGGGATGTATCCTGATTGACAAATCGAACCTAAAGTATTGTCAGCATCGTGGATAAGAAAAGGCTATCTTTCTTTTTAGAAAAGAGTGTTTAAAGCAGGACATCTCAAAATTTCTGGTGCTTTACTTTTGAAACACTGCGTCGAAGCGGAAAAAAATCATTTGGCCGCATTACCTATATCTTAATTTATTAATGCTCGCGATGAGCGACTTCAGAGTCAAACTAAACTGACTCCCTTGACAGGCTTGTTACTGTATGTATCATAATTAACAAGGGGGATTTTTCATTGCTTGAACTGTGTATGTTAATAAAAAATGCAGTCTCGCGGTACAGCATGAGTTTGTTATGCGTTTTGGTTCTAGTTCTCATTGACTATTCCACTGGCCTTATCATAGACAAGTGGACAAAACCTCCTGTGTAAGGTGAGAGAAGGAAGCAGAGGCCAGGGCCCAGTAGAAAACAAAGAGCTGTCTTATTGAACAGAGAGAGGGGAGTGTGTTACCCTCCGCCGCCATGATGAACGATATTTGTCAAGGCACTTCTGATGGTGGGACACTATTTGATGTAACACCCTAGCAGGGAATTCCACAGCTGCCACTGAAACGGTCGGACTAAAACTGGCTGTGTTCATGCTCTCTCGCTGTAGCTCGCCACTCTGTGTGCTCAGCGTTAACCTAACATTTAGTCCGCACTAACAGAGGGTTAACCTGTTGTTGATTAATAGTGCAGGGAGGAAGCATGTCTGGACGGCGGCACGGATATTTAAACTTGAGGAGGAGAAGGGCAGAAGGCAGTGAAGTGTGAAAGAGCGCATGGGAGAGGTGAGGAGAGTCGAGCGAGGGAGCTGGGGTGATGGGTGCAGCTGGTGATGGGGTTTATCTCCTTCCTCAAGCAGTTCTTGAATCAGAACCGCGTCTGTCCCGGTTACGAATGATTCAGCTTGGGGATTTGGTGATTGTAAGAGACACAGGCAGGAGCCCAGTGTAATCAAATACACATTGTGAAGATTGTGGCGCAGAAAACAACTTTAATCATCACAGACTTTTCAAAGACGGGCGTTTACAGTGTACTGCTTTCAGTTAAAGAGCCAGGGAAGAGGCAACCTCCAGAGCTATTAGCTGTGATGAAATTTATTGGGGTCAGTAAGGTTGAGTTCCAGCGGAGGAAGAAATTCAGAGGAAACATCTGATTGAGGGCTGTCCCACGGGGCTGCAGTCTCCGTTCTGCCAGGTCTGCATTCGAAGCTGTTTGTTTTCTACTGACAGCACTTCTTCTTCCATAGCAGCGTCTATGCACTGCAGGCCGATGCCGAGAGGGATCAGGCCGTGAGAAGCTTGTGCATAGACTGCGCTGTGCGTCTGCTGCTGACTCCAGCAGAAGTCTACTTGGTCTTTCTTTTCCACATATCCTGCTATTTTATTTGCTCGCGTCTCTTTTCAAGTAAATCGATTCGTGGTTCTCGTTCAACTTTGTTGATGGCTTTGGAACTTTTTTGTAACACATGTTATCAGTGTCCTGTGGATGATGCCCATCGAGGGAATTCTCATTCAAAACACACTCACAGACACAAACATTCACACACATGGCGAAGCTTGGAACAGCTGAAACAGTGTCACTCCTCAGCCGGCAAAAAGCAAGTAGATGATGCCATGTGTTCTGAACTGTTCAAAAAACGTCAAAAATGAAAGAGATTCTGTTTTCTCTGTGTTATTAATATCATATTTGTTTTTAATAAGCATATTACACATTCTAAATGTCACTCTGCTTTCGAATCTGTGGTCAAGCTGCTAAATTTCTGAACTGCTTTTTTTGCAAATGTTGTTGATGTGTCCATTGGGTCGAGGATTTAAAGGATTTTTCCTCAATAAAAAGTTTCAAAACTCCTATAATGCCACGCCTGTCTTTTCATTTTAAACAGAGCAGATAGCAAAACTGTTTTTCTTTCTTTCTTTCTTTCTTTTTTTTACTCCCCTAGGTTACAATCAAGACAAATGCCTTCAGCCAGAGAGGAATTAGCTGCATTATATTTAAAAGCTTTGAATTTCAGAGCCCCTTCTCCTCGGTGGAAATATGAGATTGTATGGGTTCGCAACTTGCTGGAGGATCTTGCAAGCAGTGCCTTTTGTATGCCTTTATTTGGAGAAACAAAATATATTTGTGAAATGATATGACAATGTTTGCATTTACTCCTCTGGCAAATATGATCTTTTAATGTTTAAAAAAATGTGGAAGGAGGAATATTTTAACAGCTCTGCGTTTTGGCCTGGCTCCCACCACACAAAGGAAAATGCTGGAGTGGGATTGCCACAGCAGAGTGCCGCTCAGGCACAGCACAGACAGAAAGAGAGAGAGAGGGAGAGAAATTACTCCGTTACTGCTGCTGCCAGGAATAGCTGCTGGGTCAAAGGGAGGGATTTACATTCACCAAAAAAGGGACTTTGATGCTTTTGTGTGGTGAATATCTTTGCCTACTCATCAGATTCTCCCCACCAGCTCTCAAACTCTGGCAACTTTGGCTTTCCAGCTTGCACTACACAGTTGATAAAAGTCACAATCGGGGTCAGCATCACCAGAGAGAGCCGGTATGATACCATGTTCACATGAAAAAAATCTTGAAAGTGCATAACCAAAAAATAAGTAGAATTATTATACTATTATAGGCATAATAATACAGAGTGGAAAGGTGTGGGCCAGATTTGAAAAGACATTTCAAGTTAAGTATTTTTTATCTGGTAAGTGGAAAATTCAAAAGAAAACTATGCTGAAAACTATTTAGGTGCACTGAAGTGTGGTGCTTTTGTTAAATAAAAAATGTCCCATGAGAAATGATGATGAGAATTGTGGTTACAAAAAATGTTGCAATTGTTTGACAGTGTTTGATGTCATATAAATATAAAGGTAGATTAAGATGAATGCCATTCAGTCAGCCAGAGGAGTAGACAAATGTTCATTTAGGCAGTTCTATTTGTAAATGATTAAAAGTGCTTATCTGGGATGGAAAAGAGGATAATGTGAATACAGAGAATTTATTTATAGGCTGTTGGTTTAGGCCGTTTACCTGTGAGCGAGTTTCATGTACAATTTTATGCCTTGCAGTGAGAGTGACAGGGCTGAGAGCTGTCTAATTTACAGTGTACACATGCTGTAACACTTACAAAAGGCCTCTCAGACCTTTATTTATTCAAGGTAGGGCCACTGAAAACTTGTTTGTATGCTTTGAATGGGAAGGATAGGCCACAGGGGTGCCACAATGCAAAACAGCTCTGCTAACAAGAGAAATCATCTGATTTGTATTGACAACAGATCTAATGCTTCTGAATATGTGATTATTTTAAGTAAAATATAAGATTATTAAACCACTTTATAAATATAGTTATAACTATAGTGAAATTATTTTGCAGTATTTCTGCAATGGGATTTAATGAAAGATTACATAAATTATGTAATTTATGCTTAAAATAAGTGTAAATATGAATAAATAATAATCGTCTTATAATTGTCTTACAACCAAGTCATAATTAGAAGCACTGGATCTCATCAAAATGGAAATTAAGAAAAAAAAGACCTGAACAAAAATGAAGCCAGGAGCAATGTCCTAAAACACCCATGTTCAAAATGTCTGCCAAGATATGATTTGCGGTGTATTAAGCTGTATCTCAACTTTTTTCAGAGACTAATCAGTGGTCAGTTTTGTTGTAAATGCAAAGACCTTCAGACCTACAGCCATCTGGTCCATGACAAATAATTAGTTGTGCCCAGTCAGGAATCAGACTTTACTACCTCATGGTCATTGTCAGCAGGCCTTTACACTGGGTTAATTGGTGCTAAGCATAATCCATATGACACAAATCTGTCTGTCCTGAATTCTACAGGTTGCGTAACAAACAGGAAGAAGATCCCTTTAAGTTTGAGAGAGCAGAGTGAGTAAGAGCTGAAGCGAAGCCAAGCTGTCCCCCTTGGACACATATGCTTACCTCAGCGCTGGTTTCGCATTGAAATTCAACCAACAGGCTAATTCTAGTTTAATAGAGAATCGGGCTGTTTTTGCTCATAACATCGTCTCTAATAGAGAGGCTTGTGTTGCTCCCAGAAGAGGTCAAGCAATCTGTCAGCAGGCACACACAATAAGCAATAAATGCGTGCTGCTGTGAAGTGACATTTCTATAAAGCCCCGCTGCACTGCATCTCTGACATCAGCAGTTGTCCAGGGCAACTAGCCATTTAAACCAAGACAAAGTTCAAAAGAGCATGGTGGATTTTTGGGTGACCTGTTTCAAGTGGATTAGAGATTCTATAAAAGTAATGAACTTTAACTACTAATGAACTTAAATTTCTAATTACTTCTTCGAATTAACTTTTGTGTGAGCTATACTGTGTGATATATTTTGACAATGTAGTCGAGTGTTTTGTGTGTATACTTAGACTACGTGAGCTTATCCTGAAAAAGGCACAATAAAGGCTCCACTGAAGTTGCAAAAAAAATACAGCCTAGTCCCTTTCTTGGACCAATCATATAGCACATACTCTCATAGTACTGAAGTTATCAGTGGGCGCAGCCGAGTCCTACTCTGCCTCAGTCCTGAAAACACACAAAAAAGTCTATTAACTGCTGATATCTGATCTTTTTATGATCATGGGCTACCACCAGAGTTAGCCAGACTTGCGAACAGGCAGCATTACAGGGAACACATAAGGTCTACAGCCAAACACCCAGTTTATTTTTGAAGTCAACCACAGAAAAAACATTGGCAGATTTTCATTGCAGAGCGCCATTTTTTCCCCTAATTGCTTATGAAGTGGCTACTATCGGCCCAAGAGATTTCTCTGCGTGCCCCAGGACCATCCAGTGCCTTTTCCACTAAGCTTAATGTGTTTTCCACTCATGGACAGAAGCGTGACCGGCTAATTCATGGCCCTCTGTCTTCTCCTTTCAGTTTCTGCAAAGCATTTTCTTTCCAGATGAATTTTATGGGATCAGAGTGGGACCGAAGGAGTGTGGTGACATGGGAGTGTGGAATCTCTTCTCAGCAGTGAGATAGAGGGATTCCCTCCAAGAGGATCCTCCACGGCCTGCCGGGAGCCACCACTGTAAATTACAGAACAGTCAGCATTTGTTCACACACACAGGCAACTCAAATACAGGACCGCTATGAACAGTAATCATGTGCACAAACAGACGCGCAGCATGTTAATGCAGCCTGAGAACAGTCAAAATCTAGGTTTTATTATTTTCAAACCATGTACCATCTTAATCCTCATAAGGAAACTGGAAAAACATCATTACAGGTGTCTCACATGTTATATACTACAACTATACTGTGCACTTGTGGTTTTCCAGAAAAAAATCCCTGCTTGGAACTGATGTGGTTGCCTTAGGCAATCCCAGTATAAATATGTAATATGTAATTTGCATGGATACATCAAGCAAAGTTTTCTAGTCATACTGTGGAAGCGATTTTGAATCCATTCACATTTTACTCTGCCATTGAATTAATGTGAGGTCTCATTAGGACAATAAAAAAATAGCAGCAGCAACAAGCTCGAAATACAAAACACATCACTATAGTTGGACAGCCCTCACAATAGACAATTCTGCATTTACCTGACCAGCTTAATTTCTGACTGAATGAGAACATTTCAGGGTTCTTTCCCGTAATTTGAACAAGGTCAAAGCCCAAATAAGAAGCAGAGCGCATTAGCAGGAGTCCACTGTTCCAGAGAGTAGACCCGGGTGACATGACCACAAGTGGGAAAACTGTTCTTATAAAAAAAACACAAAGTATGTAAATCAAGTCCTCCTGTGGGACAGTAAGGAAAATAAAGAGATGCATGGAACAGGCAGGTGTGGTGCTGCTAAGGGATGATAGGTGAGAAGAAGTGTTGTGTTCATCCATTTACAAAAGTTCACTCCTAATTTTACTCCAGCGGGCTACTGTAACCATACACCTTTTTCAGTCCAGTAAGACTGAAAAAGTGCCTGTTAAAACAAAGGAAGATGACATTGCAGTAAAATGGAGTATGTGTTTGTGTGTGTGTGTATGCACAGGGTGCAGGTTTTCATTTCGAGGTCAACCCTGAATGTGGAGTATATGCTGTATGCGTGTGTGTGTGCATTTGAATAAATGTGTGAGTAAAGAGGAGGAGGGATGGGGAGATGAGCTCCTTGTCTGAAGGATTAGGTTCATTGGGGTTAACAGCTTTATGTGTAACAGATATAATCACTCTGATGCACAGGGAGAGGGAGGGAGTGGAATACGGTGACAATAAGGGGCGGCAGTTCAACAGATGCTCCGGAGTCGTGCCTCACTGAGAACCTTACAGATTCACCTTCAAGTCTGAGGAGCCACCTCAAAGCAGCCTCATTTTTCAATCCCTGACAACACAGCAGGGTTGTAAAAATCACATCCATGCACTGAGGTGCATTGACCTGAGTGAAGAATTCTGAACCATAGCAAAACAGCAAAATAGATTACATGAAGGAAAGAACAAGGAATTTTGGAATGCTTTAAATAATTTAGCCATTTTAAGAAAATTGTCACATTTACATTAGAAAAAATCACGTATTATATAAATAAATGCAGAGAAAGAATTTCACATTGTTTACACTGCATGCTGTGATGTGTTAACACGTGAATATAAGGGGCCACTACATTACTTCACTTTATAAATCTGCTGTTCATCTTTTCAAACTCACTATACACAAAATTGTTATAGAGAGATATACATCATTTACTATAATAGTGGGTAAAAATCTGCTTTGTCTGTATGTATTCAGCCCATTATTTTCAACATGTGAAGGCAAAGTTTACATTAATCTGAACATGAGAGTCAGATGTTTTCTACAGTGGGAATTTCCATCATCAATGTCCAGGGAAAGCCACATTGTATGCATGTCCTAACCAATATACTTAGCACTTTGCAAAACTTTTCAAAAGTAATTTTTAAAAAGGAGATTTGTATGAAAAGTTGTGGTAAATGAATGGAAAATGTTTAGCTTTAAATAATGTATGTTGGGTAAGTGTTTACCAGTTCAGGTTGGTTAGATTATGCTCTTAGACGGCAATTTTCAAACAGTGCCACCGATTCTTGATTTGATGGAGATCTGGACATAAAACATTTACCTTTTTCTGTCTTTGTCTCCTCTGACCACATTTTAATGGTAGCTTCTTTATAGGCATGCTCTCATAAAGGTCGGTTGTATGTATTATATTATTGACTGGTGCACCTTCACTCTAATCTCATCAACTGATCTCTGTAGACCCTGTAAAATGATTACTGTTCTCTCTGCATCTTCTCTCACAAGTCTTCTTCTTGCTTGAGGGACAGCCATGTTCAGGCAGTGCCAGTGTGATATGGTGCAGCTTCTATTTCCTCACAATTGGTCTACCAGTGCTCACTGGGATATCCAACATTTTTTAAAATATGTCTATATGTATATAGCTTAATCTGTGTAACAGCATAGTACAATACAATATTTCATGCACCAAATTACATTGTGGTCCTTATAATTTATTAATTTAAAAAGACCACAAAAATGTGTGGTCTTTTAAACATGCCATAGAATGAATACGAAAGTGTTCTTTGTAATCCATAAACTTCTAATGCCTGGTCAGAAACTGTGTATTTACACTTTGCTATTGCTTTTGTTTGTCTGCTGCTTGTTGATTTTCTCAGCTCTGCTGATATAGTATAAGTACCGCAAATTCCAGACTACAGAGAGCTCCTGATTAAAAGCCACATACTCAAATTTTAGAAAGAAAATTAATTTTGTACTTGTACAAGCCGCACCGGATTATAAACCGCAAGGGTCTCGCCTTGTAATATGAGATATCTACACCGAATTTTTTACTTTTAAACATTACGGTACATATTGCACACGATTTTTGAACAGTGTCTGTAACACGGCTACCTTTAATTATATGTACGTATCAGTAACACACAAATTATGTTGCTTATGCTTTTTTACTGAACAGTGCACAAAAAACATTCCATCTCCTAACGACCAGTAAAAAATATATACTTCAGCCTACCAGGAAAAGTCATTAATCGCCTTCTTCATCGTCCGTATCTTCGGCCTTAGGGGGCCGTGCCCGCCCTCAGACTCACTTGGGCTCGCCTTGGGAATACGAGCCCTCCGGGATTGGTCCGGGAGTTTGAGCTACCTAAACACTCGTCACAAATGCAGATCAACCCGAAACAAGCCTATAAAATGTGTGCCTCCACAAAGGTCCGTCCACAAATCCGTGTCTGGCGCCCGGTCTGGTTAAGAGGCAAAATATTTTTGGTGTCATGAAAAAAAACATGCATTAGACGCACCGTAATATCAGCCGCAGGTTTCAAAATGTGGGAAAATTTGGGAAAAAAGTAGCGACTTATGGTCCGGAATTTACGTTAAGTATAAGTAAGTATATTACACTAAAAAGCCATTTAAAAGCTGTTTAAGCAAAGAAGTTACAATTCTATCATGGCAACAGACAGTGTTCAAGCAGAAGGTCTTTTTTAAACATTTAAAGCCATTTAAAGTAATTAGTATGTTAAACATTTTAAAATATACCAAAAAATCTCTGGCTATTATTACATGTTGTGTGCACTTTTACTCGGAAAGCATCGCAAGCATCTAACTTGTAACACACTCATATTTAACTACAAAACAGCGTCTAACTGCCTCCTGTTTCCATACTGAATGGAGCATGCCCTCGTCAAGTTCACCTCAACATTTGCTCTGAAGCATCACATACCTAATCTTAAGGGCTATTCCATTACTATATTAGCTCAACTGAAATGTGTTAGAGGGGTCCTTGGAGGGATGAGGGATTGAGTGGACCCATGTATGCATGTATTTCTCCTTCCATAATAGATTTTTAAAAATGAAATATGAATTGTAGAAGTGCAATCCACATTCAAGCTAATACTATCTCCAGCCACTTACATAGCTAGAATATATTTATGATTTAACCATATTCGTTCATGCTAAAACATTTAACCCGCACATTTGAACTGCTGCTAGACTCCCTCTTGTCTTTTTAGGAATTCAGACTTATATTCTTTGCTCTGTTTTTTTTCTTCTCCCTGGTCTTGCTCCTAAACTTCTAACATCTGTTACAACTTCAGATAAAAGAAAAAGCCACAGAGGAGTCATTCAGGAGAAAGGGGGTCATAAATGGGAGAAGTGAAATTAATTTCATGATTAGTGCATGTTTTCTGCACTTGTTATTGCTATTTAATTTTATTCATATATTCTGCTGGAATTTGTTTGGATCCCCTTGAGCTGCTGATTCCTTGAACAGCAATCACCTTTTTACGAGCAATAGCCCAAAGTCAAAGATACACCCCAACAGTGCACATTCCTATACTCCAGCTCCGAGAAGAAACTGAACCAGGCTCACCTGTAAGACTACAATGACATGAATCAAGTATTTGAAAGGCAGGATAGTTCAAAAACCTGGACTGGAAAACATTACTGTCATTACTGTTTTTACAATCTTCACTTTAGTCTGGAGGCAGTGATTTCAGATTTTATAGAAGGAATACACACATGGTGGACTGCAAATCTCAAAACACAACTGTTCACAGTGTACTGAAGTTTTCATTATGATGCTGCTTATTTTGTTGATTTTATATCAGGACTGCAACAGAGCAAATGCAAATATATAAACACTCTACATTTCCATCCCCTCATATAAATATATGGAAAAATGCAACTGCTCTTCACGTGACTCAGAAGAAACAAGTGTTCGCCTTCATCTTCCCAAATCCTTGCTAATTTTGGTTATTTTTGGAGAGAGGTTGATTTCAGAGAGGTCAAGGTATACTTTAGGCTATAACGAAATACAGTACAGAAATACAGCTAATAAATTATTTGACTATTTTTGTATCCATTGTCAGGTTATAGAGTCTGAGTATTAAAACAGTTTTTACATTAAGGTTTCACCTTCACTATTACTGGTAAATTAAACTCAGCACATACTAAGAACACTCCTTTAAAACATGTTTGAGGGATTGCATGTGGAACACTTATGTCACAAAGTCTCATCAAGGAATCATTTATAGAGGTACAAAAAGTCATGTGGTCAAATGAAAATCATTTTTCACACAGCTAGAAATCTAGCTACACCATAAGTGCCTCAGTAGGGCAAATAATGTACAGCATTCATATGCAAGAGCTCTAACTGTGCTTGCCTAAAGCTAATTCTAGATGTGACATTTTCACCTGTAATGTTCCCGATGTCATTATTTTGGTACATTACTGAGAAGGGAAAAGGCAATGCAGAGATTCTAAAACCTTAGTTGTGGCTGGTTTTATTTTGCTGTCAGACATTTAATGAGAAATTGAAAAAAACGAGCAAGTTATTTTGGCTGCATTGAGCTCACTAAAATTTAGGTGTGAGAGTAGTGAGCCCAGAGTTTTTGTGAAGCCATCATGATATAAAATGTAATTAAAATATATGCTGCAATCAGGCTTTAGGGCTTTTTCATGCTAGGACAACACTTCACTACATGTATTTTAATGAGCACTGCGTAACATCACCAGCATCAGCGGTAACTGGTGACTGAGGGAAAGTAGGAGAAAAATAATGAGTTGGTTCTTTATGGTTTTTGGTCGCAAAACAGTTGAAACAGGTTTAAATGCAGTGAAGCGGTGTAAGTCCCTAACTCTATCCCTAACCCTAACCTTAACTCTAACCCTTACAGTCACCAGTTAGCGCAGGCACTGGCAGTGTTAAGCACTGCACATTAAAATATATAGTGTAGTGAAGTGTTGTCCTATCACGAAAAAAGTCCTAGAGCCTGATCGCGGCAAGTATTTTGATTATATTGTATATCGTGATATCTGCACAAAAAGTCATGAGATTGAGTTGGAATACTCTATTTTCTTTCAGACTCCAAGCCACAGGTTGCTGTGCCATTTCCGGGGATCAAACGTGAAATTTCCCGAGGATAACACCAAACCATTGATGTTAGATGATCAGGGAGCCCTAACTAATATTCTGCCACAATAGGAGAACACCAGAAATGGTATCACTTAAGCCTTCAGAGGAGCTAATGTTCAAGGTCTTTTCTTCTCACTCAAACCTGATCAGCAAGAGCGAATAACCAGCTATTCTGTATGCTCCCCTTTCTTTTTATTTAAGAATTATGGAGGTAGCAAAAGTCAAGTGGTCAAAATAAAAAGCATTTTCCACATAGCAACGGTTTCAGAACCCACCATATGTGGCTCGGGTAGAAGGAGCCTATGGGAAAACAGGTAGCAGGAGCCTATGGGAAAATCGGTAGCAGGAGCCTATGGGAAAACGGGTGGCAGGAGCCTATGGGATAATAAGAGAAAAGAGAGTAGTTGGAAAGAAGTGCTGAGATTAAAGAGGGTGTAACCATTTACCATGGGCGTTTGCAACAAGCACAACATGGTAATGATCACATCATGAAGCCAAACATGAAGACACACAGAAAACACCACGAAGCTTCATACAATCTAGGAGGTTTAATTTGAGGTAGCTCATAGGTAAACACTTTTTTTTTTTTTTAATTCATAAACATATGGAAATGGATTACTGATTTATTGTGAACTCCTAAATAACTCCTCATATATTATGACATTCTTCATTGTAAGCCATGTCCCAAATGTCAACTGAGCAGATGCGTTGCTCTGGCATGTTCTGAGATATACAGACAGCCCTGGTTTCCCAGACTAAATTGACATCTCAGATCAGGGAAACTGACTGTTTAATGTTTTATGTTATTTTAAGAGTGATGTGGAGAATTCTCAAGATCTGCAACTATTTTATAACTGCTTATCGTCCAAATTAGAAAGGTTTGACTTAATACCCTGACTGAACGAATTGGCTAATTCTCGTGACAGCTTATCTTTTTTTGCATAGATTACATTCCTTTCTTTTTTCCATAATCAGACTTTTTGTTTGCTGTTGTTCTCTTCTGGGAGTGTCAAGAGCTGGATTAAGTTATTCTTATGACTGCTTGACAAGCAGTGAGTCAACTTGTACAAGAAAAGAGAAATGTGAAAGTGCAAAACACTTAACACGTTCAATTAAGGGAAAGGACACGATTTACAGGTACCACAGATGTGCACTTATTCTTGTTAACAAGGCAGAAAGAATGCAGTTCCTGTTGACTATGGCCCATTTTTTGTTGCTGCGCTGCTGTCTTGACTGACAGAATGATATAAGTTTCTGCGTTGTAAGTTTTAATTTGACTCTATTTGCATCTATACAGGATATATCCTATCCTGACCATGTGTATGCATATAGCCTTCTATTACCACATACCATAAGAAGTAGTTCGATAAGTAATTCTACAGTTTCTTGGTTTTGGTGTGTGTCTTTCCCTCATTAATTCAAGAGCTAAATATCTAACAGCAGACCTAAAGCACAATTATAAAGCACATTCTCTTGCTGTTACTGTTGTCATTTAGCACAATAACTTATGTAGAATCCATTTTCAAAACACTGCTTTTGTCTTTTACTGAGAGGTAAAAATCAGGGATTCCGAAGGCACAGTTTGGCTATTTGCAGATTTCACAAATATAGCCAGACATAGTGGCAAACTGCAAAGGCACAAGCAAGATATGACGAATGAATTGAACTTACTGAAATTAAGTGCAGCCTATGAACTGAGGTTATCTACATTCCAGAAGCCCATCACTAAATTTAGTCAGACGTGTGTAGCGCTGCTTACTATTTTAAAAGGGAGTGGGCATACCTCAACAGATGCCTACACTGGTAAAACTAGTTATGGTATTTTAGACTAAATTGTGTATTTTCCCTCATTTCCTTTAAGTACTAAATGCATTTTTGTGTTACTAGGCTATAAATCAGTCTGCAGTTTCACCTTGCTGTCTGTTTGCTTTTATGATATACAAAATATATTCCCCAGATACCCCAACACATTTGTGGAACACATGCAAACACTCACACACACGCACACACAGCAGTACACACCCTCTTACAGGTGTGAAAAGGGTAAATGGTGTGACTAATTGGCAGCAGTCAGAAATTGTAAAACCCCTGTGGAGTTCCATCTGATTCTCATATCCATGGACACATGCACTGATCATTAAAGTTAACCTCCAATAACCTGCATTTGCATCACATAGGTGAGTGTAGAGGTATATTAATGGAAGTATAAGGGAGGACATGAGGGGCCTGCACTCAGCCACGTCTCCTTATTAATGCTTCCACAGTAATTGGCTCAAGCTTGGAAGAGGAAGGCAGACTAATATGGATTAGGATCTATAGGGACACTGAGTCAATCCTTCGGCCTGCAGCTCATGAAGAGAACCCAGAGTGCCATCCACTGGTCAGCCCATACTCAGGAGCACACCCTGCCCCTTAGCAGCCAAGCTTGTGTTTATCAAAGGAATACCCACCCTTTTAATTCCTCTCTGACTCACTGATAACAGATTGAGAATGAATTTGAAACCTGGCTATTCATGTGCAATGTCAAGAGAATGCAGGACACCTGTTCATACTTCATATAGTCACACTGTAGATCCTGCTACCATATCTATGATAGCAGCATAAAAGCTATATGCCCAAACACACCCATTACTGTTGTGGGAGTGTGACAACTAGTCACTCGTGCCACGTACATTACTCACCTACTGACAACACATCATGGCTTAATGTTTTAAATTAAAAAAATTATATTTTAAAAGGTCTTTCTTGCTTCTGTACAGTAATCTAAGGAAACTAAGATGTTCTTACATTATCATGCCTGTCATTTAGTATTTACACTTTACTCCCCATTCATTATCCTACGACTGTTTAGCCCAGTTAAGCTGACGTGATAAAGAATGTTGTTCCTGCATGCAGTCTGTGGAAGAGGTTCTGGAGCTGTTTAAATGTGTTGTTCCTGCTTGTTGTAAAGCAAATGTAGCCTCCCATTGCACCCAGATATCATAGGGTTGGGGGTTGGTGTGGGAGATGTCAGGGTAGGGTTTAGGGGAAGGGGATCATCAAAAAAATGTCAAATGATGTGGTGCCCAATCGGCCAGCGCCTGGAAACGCCCCTGCTTTAGAGACTGCCAACAGATCTGAGCAGAGCTCAGTTTGCTTGCCAGACTTAAGGAAGAAATATATTTGAAATTATAAAACACAAAGCAAACACACAGACATATTCCATAAGAAGAGTCTTGTGTGTCAGCACTTCTCTGTGCTCAGTGTGTTCATGGAGCACTGTGACTCATCTGTAGTATGTCTGTAGTAAATCTTCAGCTAGAAAACAGCTTGCTCAAGAGGATCAGCAGAAGCAGTGAGGCTGGCAATCTGTTAATGACAATAGTGCAGTGATATGGAACCCAAGTGACCTGTTAAAAAATACTTTATAAAGCTCTGGTATATTTGTTGCATAAACACACACTTGAACGCGGCCTTTCAAAAGCATACCATTCCATGTAAACAGTCTCGATCTTGCTTAATAAAGAACAATGTGTTCTTCGTGGCCCAGTGAAAAACAGATTTGCCTGCCTGTCTGCTGGGGTCTGTTGGGGTGGACCTTGGATGGGGGACGACTGCTGGGCTAACTGAAGCCAGATGCTGCATCTGATAAAAGAGCAGGTCATTTCAGATGAGACCATTAAACAGCTACTCCTTTCATTAGATACAGACACCCTGTGCCCTGCTCACACTCAGACGGCTTTTACAGAGCTCTTAACTCTTGTTTCATCTGCAGAATGGCAGCCAATAACAAGAAATTTGAACTTTGTAACCAAGGTGATCATGCTAACGTATGGGAGTCATTGCACGGTGTATTTCCTTCAAGAAAGTTAATGGAGTGGAAGCAAACAAAGATAAAAAGACAGATAGGACAGATCTAATCGGCTGGATAATGGCTGCAGAGGCTCAATAGTTAAGTTTAATCTGAAGGATTTAAGATGATGGTTGCCTTAATTTTTGTATTGGACTAATTACTTTGAGGCATGTACAAATGATCAAGAGGGGATCAAATTGTTTAAAGCAAGCATGTTGATCTCCCTAACACAGTTCAGGACACGTACTGGACAATGCAGGTGGCTTGAATATGTATGTGTCCACAGTTGAAATGTGGATATGAAAAACAGGTGTGGAGGATTAACAAATGTGAAGGAATGCCAGCAACTCAAGATGTGAAAAATGATGCATTCTTTCAGATAACTAAATGAAAGCATGTGACACTAGCATAATGCTCAAAGACCAATGCCTCTCAAATGTGAAATGGCATACTACAGTAAGTTCAGTCACAAATGACTGATAAAATTCGTGCTTTAATTTTGAGGGAAAAAAAACATGAACACATGCCTCTACAGCGTCATATATAAAGGCAGTTTGGTGGCTCTGGAGGCTCTCCTGCCTGTTGTCCTGTTTTAGTGCAGGGCCTAGGAGCAGCTGCACACATGCAGCTGTGAAACAGCATGGAGAGGACCTGGCTCTGTTCACACACTGCCTCACCGCGGGACAGTTCAGATGGGGCAGGCTGCGGATGTTCCCTGTTTGCAGTGAAAAGCAGAAACAAAAAGACACATAATGGACCCCTTTCATAAAAGATTCCTAAACAACCAAGTGAATTTGGCTACAACAGCAGCATTGATTTTTCTGACAGATTAATCAAAGATGCACATTCTGTACAGAGGACTGAAACTCCAGAGGATGCCCAAATTAGACTTTCTTTCCCATTATGACATAAAATAAACATTGAAAAAACTGAAAAGAAAAACACTCCCAGTCCAGCTTGTAATGAAACGTTACAGGAAAGGGAAATAAAAATGACAGCATTTTAAAGGTGCAAAACTGCCGCCATTCACTTTATTATTAATAGCATAATACAAATGATTTTGAGAGACATGCAAAATGCAATGTAACCTAATTATTTAACCATAAAAATACCCCAAAATAATACACAGAAACAATGCTTCGAAATAAAGCCTATGACTGCTTCTGTAGATTATGCTGCCATAAAATTAATTCATTACTAATGATGTGACCTCTGAAGCTGTGTTTTCTGCAAACAGCAGAAATGTTTGGTATGTAGCAAGATTACTCCCTATCTTTATAATGAATTATGTTCTTTATTAAGGTCACATATTCAAGCAAATTTCATGAAATCAGAATTTATCCTTGTGAGTCAAATTAATTGCTACTGCTGACCACCTCATTGGTGTCTCCATTTCTCACTCACACTGCAACATGATTTGTCATTCATACATTTTCTTGAATATTTTGGATAATATCAAGTAAGCATGAAATATTATGATGTGAAACAGTGGCATTTCCTTGCTCGTAAACACACTAAGCAGGGTTTGGCACAGATGGACATTTGCGCCAGACCTGTGCCAGTTAAACCTGTGCCAGTTTAAACAGAAGTTCAAATATAAAACTCACATTCAAGTATCAAGTAAGGAGTTTATATAACATCACTTCTGCAATAAAAAAAACTGTAATTTCATTATAAGTTAATAAATTAGGATTTTACTTTGGACCCTTTTACCAGTCTGTTTATTATGAAATTTAAATGTGAACATTAGTGTGAATAGCGGCAAATAATTTTATATTAAGTATGAAAATGGCAACTAAGACTTGTTCCAATAGGGGACTATCAAAGTAATCTAAATACATGGTAATAAAGATTTAACTGAAAATCTCACATTTTTTATTTTTCATGTGTTTCTTGTGTTTTCTGTCATCACTATAGTGATCACTATCACTATACTGCAGAGCAGTATTTCACTACATGACAGCTGTTTTCTTTTCTTTCGCCCTCCCTAGCAGTGTGACTAGTGTGTAATTCCTCCCACGGGAACAGCTGGAGTGGTTTACAAATAAAAACTCTAAGGCCATAGAAACAGTCCATGCACATTCCACTCAGCACCAGACCAGCGCAGCATTCACGTACAGTACTGTATCCAGGCAGCGTGGTTCTAAATAAGATGTTCTTTTAACCTCTTCTGGTTGTGATGCATTCAGATACTTTTTGTAATCTGCCTTCAGAGTTGTTCCAATGCATTCATGTGTATGTTGGAGGTCATAAAATGCATCAGCAAGTGGAAGGCTATGGTGCACTAGCTACATTTCTATCATTCTATAAAAGATGTATGGTGAGGCCCTTATCATCCTGTGCAAAGTATTAATTTACAGTGGGTATCGGAAGGAATGGGCCTTCCAAAATATTCACATTTTCTCAGAGCAGCCTGAGATGAAGACACACATACACACACGCACACACAAACCAACTTTTTTTCCCCAGCTGTATTTACTCAATGCAGCTGATAACATCCAAGTGAAAGATATCATAGCAACAGCTTACAAAAAAAGAATAAAAAAACAATCCCTGAGATAAAGGATCACCCCCTCTGTGTCAGTACTTGATAGAAACACACTTTGCTTTAATCACTGTCTGTTGGGATACTTCTCTATCCAACTTTGCATTATTTGTCCACTCTTCTTTACAGAACTTGTCAAGTTCAGTCAGACTGGATAGTGACTGTTGCCGGACTGCTAACTTCAAGAGATTCCAGTTGTTCAGTCTGGGCTCTGACTAGGCCAAACAAGGACCTTCAACTTTTTCTCCTTCAGCCACTGTGTGGTGAGTTTGTGAGTTTTGCTGTGAGTGTTAGGTCATTGTCATGCTGGGAAGTGAAGCTTCTTCCCCTTGACAACTATGTAGCAGAGGGCAACGAGTTTTTCCTCAGAATTTGATGCCATTTTTACCCATACATTTTTCAAGTGATCCTGACAAGTACTCCAGTGTCTGCTGCAGAGAAACATCGCCAAAGCAGGATGCTACCACCACCATTCTTTACTGCAGGTATGGTGTTTTTTGGATGGAGAGCTGTATTGGCTTCCTGTCAGATGTAAAGTTTGGAGTGGCGGTCAAATTGTTCAATTTTACTCCTCGTGGTACAACACTTTCCATTGCCTAATTATACAGGGTGGACCATTTATATGGATACACCTTAATAAAACGGGAATGGTTGGTGATATTAACTTCCTGTTTGTGGCACATTAGTATATGTGAGGGGGGAAAACATTTCAAGATGGGTGGTGACCATGGGGGCCATTTTGAAGTCGGCTATTTTGGATCCAACTTTTGTTTTTTCAATAGGAAGTGGGTAATGTGACACAACAAACCTATTGGGAATTTCCCAAC
>JBBMFX010000007.1:15773757-15788676 GCA_037832545.1 Rhabdalestes septentrionalis
ATAGATAGATAGACAGATAGATAGATAGATAGATATTCATGTGTGTGTGTGTGTGTTTGTGTATATGTGTGTGCATGTGTGTGTGGAGCACATACACCTACATGCAACAGCTTGCCTTTTGAAACTTCAACCTTGCAGATGAATTGCCTCAGCAATGCTTGTTGGCTGCATAACTAAGTTGGATCCCCAAGTCAATGGTTTCAGGAAGGGTGTGGCCATAGCTTAAAAAGCCAGTACTTACACCGAGCACAGAGCCTGAGGTGATCGAGCCCAGCTGGTTTTCTGCTAAACATAAAGCTGTGAAGATTTGTCTTTTTTGCTGAGCTATGTGGCATGTGTAGACAAAAGGAAAGTTACTTTGGTGAAGAGCAGCAAGTGTATTTGTGATTTAATGTCAGCAGTTTTGAACAAGAAACCTCTAACTGAACTTAATAATAGATTTTGAAAATCTTGTTCCTCATGGATGCATTACACATATTATCTTATGTTCTTTTCTCTTTCTCGCTCAAGGCAAGACAGACTTTCCACAATTCATTTTGACTGCTTCCATTTCTGAGGTACACAGGACAAAACTGTATGAATTTAATGGAGAAAGAAATGTTGTAAACAATGACATTATCCAATAACTTTCTTTTGGTCTGGAACACCATTATTAGCAGTGATGTAGAAATATTATATGCAAAACAGAAATGTAAGAAATATTATACGCAAAATATCAGTTCAGCACGCATGGTCCACTGGTCCAGAACGCCAGTGAAGAGAGATGAAATAAAAAGAACCAGGTCCTTTGACTGACAGTAGATTGTGTATGCCAGCGTCCTGACTCTTTTTGGTTTTGCCCTGCATGTAACCCTCTAACCACATTAAACTAAAATGAGTCAACATGTGTACACAGCAACAGTGTAGACATGCTGTCCTACAAAGCAGATGTGAAGGTATGACTGCTCATGCATTTAGCAACACAATATGACTTTATTGTGTGCACGGCTGGGTTAGATTCATGGCTCGGTGAAGCAGGACATAAAGTTGGAGCCAAGTTGGATAATATCCTGTTGGATCTTGCAGTGTATCTAATAATCAGATGTAATACCCCTTCTGTGCAAGAGTGTATTACACTCATTCTATAAACTATACTTACTGTTCCCGAAAACATACAACAGTTTGACACTGATCAAGATCGGCTGCAATTTCAAGGTCAGTTTTCTATCACATTCTCAGTCTTGTTCTGCACATTCTGCATTTCTGTGTGAAGTATTGCTTTTGTCCCTGAAGAAGACAACTTGCTTTCTCTCATACTCATTCTCTGTTTTTTAGTGTTACTGGATAACAGAGGGATATTAATTTATCACATCGATTTTATCATGAAGATCACAGCTGTTTGCCTTTTCTTTCAGTTACATAAGGAATAGTCCAAGTGTTGCTTCAGTAATTACGTGATGCCTTTTGCTGGACACCGTCCCACTTTGAGAATCTCCACTCTCTTATTTTTCAGTTTTGAAGTCATGGAAATTGCGATCAAGCGAAGAATAAATATCTGCTGGGAAAAAGACTTTTTCCCATATTCTACTGCTCCTTTTCCTTTAAAGAGAGGTTACGGTTTGCCATGGTAGTTTTTGGTCAAATGAAAGAGGTTTTACAGAAGCCATATAAGGATTTATGTCTTGGAGAAAAAATGTGAAGGCTGGAACCTTTGACTGTAGTCATTAAATACATTTAGGGACGGAGTCGAGTGTGTGTCTGTGTAGAGTTTAGTGGACTTCGCTCTCTCAGAAGTTGTCTTTAGCTCCAGTGACGCTCTTTATGATTATAACCTGATTTTTTTTCATACACATTAGTTTTTTCTTGGTCCATGTGTGTAGCTGTTTTAGACACTGCCTTGCTGATGGCAGACTGAAAAAAGATATTTTTTATATATGTTCGTCAGCTCAGGCACCTGCATTCCGCAAGAAAAATGTAGATTCTCTCTGTGCAGGTCTGTTTCTGTGTGAAAGAAGGAAGGTGATTTGTGGCAGGGTGAAAGGTGATCGAGTACCTCAGCAAGTGGAAGTGTACACCCTGTAGTTTTCTTTAAAGAATCATTGACCTATGGCAAAGAGGCACAGGTCAATGAGCGAGAAGTGATTGTCAGCAAGTGTTACATACATTGATCACCAACATTAAAACCACCGACAGGTGAAGTGTGTAACATTGATAATCATGTTACAACAGCATCTGTTAAAGGGAGGGATATATATAGTAGAACAAATGAACAGTCAGTATGTGAAAGTAGGAAGGATGGGTGATCATAAGGACCTGAGTTTGACAAGGTGTTAATTATAATGAGTAGATGACTGGATCAGAACTCATCTAAAGGGTCTTAAGGGGTGTTCCCAGTATGTAGTGTTTAGGGCCTACCAAAAGTGGTCCAAAGATGGACAACAAGTAAACCAGCAACAGGGTCATGGGCATTTTGATAAAAACCTTGGGTCCTATATTAGGCAGGAAGTTTTAATAGTATGGTTCATTAGTATATGTATTATAAACCATGGCAGCATTTATCTTACATTGCCTAGCAATGGACTAGTAGGCTGATTTGAGATGATTTTAGATTCAAGAGCTTGGCAAACAAAATCCATTACAGTCATTTGACACAAAAAAATGTAACCACTTTATTTTGGGTATGTCATTTTCAAGGTTCTGTTCCAAAAAGTGGCCCCACTTGAGATGGGTGTAACAAACATGCATAATAGTTAAATGGAAATTAATTATGTTCACACATTTTTAAACATTCCTGTCACAAGAATTATGTCTCTCATAAAATGTCACTGAATGTCATTTGTCAATCCTGCTTGAGTTACCACACTCTGCTGTAAGTGGTGCTTTTGTGATGTAGAAACATCTAGGGGCAACAGCTTGTCCAAAATGTGCGAGGCCACACGAGCTCACCATGCATAGTGCTAACTGCAGAGTTTCGAATAATGTTTGGGGCTGTTCATCATGGTTTGGGCTGAGCCCAGTAAAATATTAATACAATGTTATACAATGACATTATAGAGGACTGTAAGTTTTGCAACTTACATAAATATATAAAAAATTGGTTACCAAGTTAGGGATGAAAAAACTGATGTCAGCCCCATCAAACACCTTTTGACACATCACCAGTGAACATCCTCATCAAGGCACGTGTGGTTGAATGGATCCCAAGACCATTTCAAAATCTACAAAAAAGAGTTGTGTTGATTAAGCACAACTTTTCTAGTTAATGTAAATGCTGATCAATAAGACAGCAAAAACAATGAGGCACACATTACTGTTTATTTTTATTTCACCTACTTTCCATTATAGTGACTTACACAGAGACACACGAGGCAAGAAAGGAGCCAGGTAAATAGGTCTCTGGGACATCGCTGGGCGACATCTCGGGGGTCCTGGCTGCATATATGTGATGTTTACAATAAGAATACAATTTCCAAAATACAAATTAATACAAGGACACACAGGTCTTTGCTGCACTTATATTACAATCGTTCTCTTTTTCTAACAGTTATATGGAAGTGCTGCAACCTCTACAGTACCCCTAATGCCTGTGTTCCGGGGAGAGTTCAAACTTTTGCATCTGAAGAATGTAGTACTACATTTAAAAAAATTATTTACATGACTTTAACTTGTGTAACCCATGAGTCTATATCAACCTTCTCTGGTAAGGAGTCACGACATAATCATGACCTCCTAGAACTAAAAAGGTGCTACACTGACATAAACAGTATCTCTTAAAATAGGATATGGAAGATGACATCAGCAGTGAAATCTCTAGCAGGTTCTGAAGAGGCAGACCTAAAGCTGGAGGACAGGCTGAAGCTTGAGGCGTGTTTGAGGAGGGGTTAGGGAGGGAGTCAGTCCGTGCTGTGCTGCTCCCGAACCAACTGGTTGTTTGTGAGTGGTGCTGTGACATCATCACAGTACACAGGGCTGTCTGAGCTTCCTCAGAATCACCGGGTCGTCTCTCACACGCGTGTGCAGCATTCCAGGAGCTCCTGGCCTGTGTGTGACACACACTGAACCCCAAGACATTTCACACAGAGATAAACAAAACTCACTGAGGGGCAAATCTTTGACGTCAGCAGCTGAATTAGAGTCTCCTGCTGCTAAGTAACACATATGGGCCCATTAGAAATCTCCTGCTGCGTTAATGGTGATTGCTACGAGGATCTGGAGTGTACGCTTGAATGGATTTGTTCAAAATAAAATATTGCTTCAGTAAGAACAAATGTGGGAAATACTTTAGATACTTTCTCACATGTTCAGCTGCTACTGACAGTTATAAACATAGTATGAGCTAGGACAGCACAATACAGATTTAATACTAAGTTATTTCACTCCCTACTCGCTGTACAACATATTAAGAAGTGTAATGTGGCCCCTTATATTCATGTGAGAAGACAACACAGCATGAAAATGTGAACTCCTTTCTCTGCATTTAACCCATTCACCAAGTGAAGCAGGGGACTGCGACCAACGTTGGGCACCTGTGGGGATCGAGGGTACCGCAGTGATGACACTACAACTTTCAGATCGCAGCCCCCCATTTCTGATCACTAGCTCACCCAGCTGCCCCAAAATTGGGGAACATGGGGGACTAAACCTGTGACATGTTTGAAGACTGTCCTGCATGATCTTGACCAAAATAATTTTGTTTTGATTGAATACCTTAATCCATCAAAACACAGAAACACTAATTATGAACTGTGATTGGTCAGGGCCAGCTGTCATATTATGTATCATGTGATGTTAGTATGGCAAAAAGCCAATGTCTTAAACACAACAAACAAATGACATACTGAACCTAACTTTATGTTTTTGGAGAATGACACCATTTTGTTACAAGCACAAACAACATACTGCTACAACTGTGTGGCCCAAAGCAACAACTGTGTGGCCCAAAATGATTATATTTCAGCCACTGTCAAGATGTCACCAGAAATGTTGCCATCAGCATAAGAACCGTGCATCAGGAAATGGGTTTCGATGGCTGAACTCACTATGTGCAATACCAAGCATCAGCTGAAGTGGTGTAACTCATTCTGCGGCTGTTCTTTGGAGCAGTATAAACTGTTGTGATAAATCATGATTCACCACATGCGAGTTTGATAATCTGGATTTCCCGGATGTCAGGAGAACGCCACCAAACAGAATTCACAGAAAACTGTAAATTTTGGTGGATGTGGGGCTGTGTTTCATGGTTTGGATTGTTTATGTGTAAGGCATTTTGGGCCATTTTATGCCTCCAATATAGTGACAATATATTGAGAAATAGCCTTTCTTGTTCCAGCATGTAAAATGAAAGCTCCATTAATACGGTTGGACAATTAGAATTTTAGTCTTGTGAAGGAACTCCTGAGGTCTGCACAGAGATAGAGATAGATTTTTATTTAATCAGCAAGCCAAGCCTTCTCATCCAACATCAGAGCCTGAACTCACAAATGCTCTCGGATTTACCACAAAATCTCATGGAAAGCCTTACCAAGACTGTATAAATTGTAAGTATTAAGTTTATTTAAGTTCAATTTAAGTACATAAATAAATGAAAAGGCAGTATGAACTACAGAATCTATAGAGTCAAAATAGCTGGTACAATTACAGTTCAATTTTAAAAGTTCTAATAACATACACTTTGAAGACACCACTCTGGTGACAGTGTGTAAAAGGTGGTCAGTATGACCTGATATATTATGACTGAATAAAGGTCATGCATCAGGAATACAGCCAAGCACGAAAGAAAGGAGGTTAGAGTGTGGAGGTCAGGTCACGTCTCTCTCTCCCCACTCATCTGGAAGCTGTTTGAATTCAACCATCATTCTGCCTTTCACTCCATCAGAACACCACCTAGAACCAGGTCCCACTACACAATGAAATTCTACGGTTTTGCTGGTAAACAAACTTGTCAGCTTAAAAAGGTTGAGTCACTCTGTATTTTTTTGTCTGTTTTTTCCATCTGTTTTCTATTTTGTGGTGAAGTGAGCCTCAATGTCATGAAGAACATCCACTCATTCCTTCTTACAAAGCTGTCAGAAATTGAAGGCTATTAAGGCAATTTAAGGTTGAAAGATGAAAAGTCTGCACACCATCTGTACACTCATTTACCAAAACTGTTCATTTACTTGTACTGATGAACGATGAACAAAGGCAGAATTTAAAGCTGCTTGACAGAACTTGCAGTCTTTCTGAACACCACTGCAAGTCATGTTTATCACTTCGCTGGCTATTATTCTGCATCCAAATTTTACTGTTTATCCGTACATCAGCTTGGCTAATGGTAGCTGGATTTTAGTCCACCAGAGACACAGAAAGGAGTGCCAGTAGTAACAAAGAACTTAGTTTTCCCTTGGGGATATTAGCAGCAAAAGATGGCTTCATACACCAAGTCTACCTGCCAAAATGTCCTCTGTGCTGTCACTGACAGAGCTTCAACAGAACATCAGAAACAGATGATAAACCCTGCATGGCTGCCCATCTCAGCATCTGCATGACATCAGTCTTTATGATCCACAGCATTTGATTAGTATGCTTAAAGAATAGCCAGCATGGTCACCACTTTAAAATATGTTCTTGGTGCCTTCAAGGATCAAGGTTCAAGAACTTACTTAAAGCATTTCAAATGACAGATTCTCAAATGAAACTAATTGGTTTCAGGCTAATATTAGTGGGGTCCAGTGTGACAAAATAGAACATAAATTTCCCTTTCGTTTGTTGTAATGCCTGTCTCTCACAGGTTTTCACTTTGACAGCCAGCTTAAACTTTTTAGGAGAAACAAAATGTTTCAGGGTTTTAAACTGGAGTCTAAAATAATCTTATTCTATTCTATTCTATTGGTCTGACATTTAACAAAATGTAAAGTGCAGCTGGCATTTTCATCATTCATAATCCAAGCTGCTTACCCTTAACAAGGGTCTCAGGGTTCATAGTGCGAAAGGCAGAGAAATAGACAGGATGGGTCATCAGTCCATCACAGGGCAGACACACAGACCAACACTCTCACACCTAGGGAAAATGTCCATTTCCAGCCAGCAGAAACCCACACAGACAAAGGACACCCAACCACCCTCACAGAGAATCAAATTCAGTACCTTCTTGCTATGGGGCAACAGCAGTAACCACTGCTCCATCATACCATACCATTTTTTATTTTTAAAAAATGTATTGCTTAATATGTTTATCTATAAATCTATGTATATACAAAAAATAAAACAGCAAAAATGGTGGAGGTTATGGTCTGGCAGCAACAATTGTTGTCAATATATATCATTGTGCATTTTTAGGTGTATATACGGAAGTCATAATGGTTTCTGAATGACTATACAGCAAAGTCAAAAACTACACTGCGGCTGTGGCATTACAGGTGTCAAAATCAATAGTAAACTCGCAAGAGCTGGCAGGTCTGAATGGCTGCTAATCATTACATATCAGAGAGAGAGCATTCAAACACCCACTACACAGATGCAACTCAGCACAGGCTGGACCAGCTGGCATACAGCTTCTGAAAAAAATCTCCCCAGGGGGTGGCTCGACAACTCAGAACTGTCAGCCATTTGGCGACACAAATGTCCACATTATGTTATAAAATATGAGAGAGAATACAAACAACATCCCTACTGTCACTGCAAGTGAGGCAAAAGGTCATGGTACATAAACAACTCTGAGAAGAAATCCTGAGAAGCAAAAACATTTGCCAGATGTTTGACACATGACATTTTTAAGTGATTTGGACTATGTGGCATTCTGAAATCTGCACTATTAAACCTCCAGATGATCGTAATTTTGCGACTGATGAGCCACTATCATGGACAGTTGGGGGCTGAGGTGTAACTATAAGCCAAAGCACACCACCGGTGACATAAATTCAGTCCAGACTAACCTGCATTCAGACTATTTTTATCTGCTCCCTTCCATCATGCTATTGAAGTGCTCTTGAGGGGCACTGGAGCAACAGTTTTCCACTTGGCCTCCTAACTTGGTGTTGGTGGGAGTGAGAACAATGGGATGAGAGGACAGGGATCAGAGATTTATTTCAGTATAAGAACATACCTCAGCAAGATTTAACATGTTAAATAGCTATGAAACAAACTATGGCCATTTAGGAACAAACCATAATTGCATAATTGTTAGAACAAGAACTATGTTACTGGCTACATTACTAGCTCTGTAGCCTTGTTAGCAAAAACTAAAATAGAAATATAATAGAAAATATAATATAGTTCATAATATATACATTTCTTGAATTAAAAAATATCAACTGCCATGTTTCAAGTGTGAAAAGGGAACTGAATTATATCTGGATCATGATTTCTGGGTAAGCCGTGCTAGTTTGTTTATGTTGATTCTAGATTTTACCCTTCCCAAGGATAATTTAATTCAGCAACAGAACAGCCTTTAACTGGTAATGGGAATGCCACCAATTTGAAATGGGAAGGGTGATTGTCAATGGGCATTTCTACATATGCATTCGTCTCTTCATCATCAGTCACAGCCCAAGTAAAGTAAGTAAGATTCAAAATTCACATTCAAATTTGCAGTTGAACATTCACATTTGGTCCAGTGCAGATTAAATTCCCAGAAGTCCCCTTGATTTGTAGGTTTTTTTAAAGATTCATCACCAGGTGAATTGTGTGGACTTGGGTGGTCAGCACATATTTAAATTACATTGTATATTGTGATGGCTGCACGAAAAGTTGTGAGATTGGTTTGCCATAAGTGTTAAGCGACCACCACCCAATCAGATCTACACATTGAATTGTTTTATTCCTCATTCAGGAAATATAAATTACTCTCACCATAACAAACTCACACAATTATTTCACACCACTGAACCTTTATTAAAGCACACATAATGAATGTAATATTATAATTAACGCAGGCTATTTGGTGAAGTGTACCTTGTGTTATTGTATTGTAAATAACAGATGACAATGCAGGATCTACAGCCTTCCATCAAGACTCGAGGCCAATGCTCTTACCCAGACTGACATAAATTGGTGCTTTGTAGTCCAAAACATGTCCCATACACTATTAAGCTTAAAATGAATAAATGCTAATAGAGATTCTACCAGAGGTGGAGACAGCACTCAACCAGGGCCCTATCAGATCACACACAAATAACATATTTGTGTTGATTAAGTTTGTCTCTGCAATGAACATAGGTCCATGTGAAGAGGTTCGTCTTCAGTTACCATTTGAGGTGGGTCAGCCAAAGATCTCAGCTGTCCTGTTGATCAGGGGAAGTACAAAGCTGAAATAAGTCTTTGGCACCGAAGTGAAGTCTTCAATCTTTAAGAAGAGGTGGATCACGTTGGGCTGTGCTTGATGCCCTTAGAAGGCAAGCCATGACCTGTGGTCTGACCATTCTTGACAGGTAAAATGGAGCTGGACCATTTTTGTCTTTGTAGGCATGCTTTAGAGTTTTAAGTCTTACGCAAGCAGTCACAGGAAGCAAGTGAAGGGTTTGCAGTTCTTGAGTGGTGTGTGAGAATATTGGTGAACTCCAGATGTGCTGCTGCATTCTGGATCATTTTTAGAGGTCTTCAGAGGAATACCAGCTAGAAGCAAGTTAGATTACTGCTGTTGTCAAGATGACAAGTCACTGGACGTGTATCTAACTGGCAACAGTGTTGAGGAATGGACAACATCCGCTGATTTGGGATGAAAATTAGAGTTTTCTTCTAAGAGAACTTTTGATGTGGGAGTGATGACAGCCTTTCCAAAAGTGATAAGCAGGTCAGGTTTTGTGGGTGCATTGCCTGGGATGCACAGGAGCTCTGTTTTGCTGGGTTTAGTGGCAGGTGACGTGTTGTCATCCAGAAGGAAATGTCTGAGAGATGCAGGCTGGGATCTGAGAGTTACTGAAAGGAAATTGGAAGATGAGTTCATGGTCATCAACATAACAGTGGTAGGAGAAACCATATGAAGATATGTCATCAGTTGAGCAAGTGACAAGAAAAGCGGGCCAATCATTGAGCCTTGGGGAACACCAGTGGTAAGTCTTTGTGGGGTAGACATAGATCCTTGCTATGACACTTGGTAATTGCAACCCCTTAAAATAAGACACAATCAATTGCCTGCAGAGCCAGTTATTCCAATAATTGATAAAGAATAATGTGTTTTTAATAAACAACCAGTTTCATAATTAGTCAAATTGATGAACTTGGGCATTTTATGTGACTGTAATTGCACTCTTAGTATATCCATTGTGAGAGTGAGTTTGTCTCTCACAGATATGGCCAGCAGTTAATATGTGCTGCAGTATAAAGGGCAGATCGTGTCACACTATTTTCTTTCCTGTTCTGCACTGCACCTTTCAGTAAGCTGTAGTCACAGGAAATTACTGGATGTACCTTGCACTATGTCATCCCGTCCCAGCCTTTAACAAACCCTGACAGCTGTCTCAAAAAAGAAATTAACACTGAAAGAAAGGAAAGAAAGGATGACAACACCCCCAGAAAAAAAAATCATGGTTAGGTTGGGTACGGTACACTCAAGGTTGACATATCCCCGTAGCCCACTCACATTTCCGTACACCACGTGCAACCTGCACATAACCAAGGCCACTTACTTATCACACCTGATGAGAGAAAGTCTTGATCATTCCAAGATAAAATTAGTACATACACAAAACAACATTCCTAGTTATATTGAGCAAAACAACAAAAATTTAACTAGACTTCAGGCACTAGTTTTGGACAGGGGTTAAATCATGGTACCTCCATATTTCATGCAATGACATCAAATGTGACAAATCACATTACTAGGGTTTTTGCCACATTGCCATTCAAAGGTTTAGAAACACCTGATTGACTAACTGTTGACCTGATTGTTAGCTAAACAAATATAAATATGGCAGGCCAATCGTTTATAATAGTTTCAACAGCCAATAAAGTCTCAGCACATGTGGAACATCCTTAAGCCTTTTGGAAAAGCATCCCCAGGGGTGCGATACACATTATGCAGTTCCAACAATTTTATTCAGTATGGGAAAAAAAATCTCAAATCAATCAAGAATGCATAAAAAAAGAGAGGAAAGCAAGACATTTTTGTGGCTGTTGCCAAATTATTATTGACTGTACATGATCCGGCTCTCTGATGCTGAAGAAGGCAGGACCTGCTATGGTTAATCGTAAAAGTGCATGACCTTCTGATACAAGATGTGCCTGACTGGAAGCACATTGAGCTTGAGAGGGGAGTAAAGTCATATGTTATCGCTTGCCTTTGAAGTTCAGCTGTGGACCACATTCTGGCAAGCTGAGGTGAGGTCCATTTGTGAAAAGGTTGTCAAAGCCAATGAGGGCTGAGACAAAGGCAACAAACAGAGAGGCAGGCAGGAAGGCTGAAGGTTTACCATTCGGCACTGCATAGTCATTGCATTTTTTCATTAAAAAAAACAATCAGTAAATTCCCAGTAAATGCCCAGACCTTTTGTGATGACATATTTATGTGAAATGTACAGCACACTTCGTAAATAAAAGTGGATCTCATTTATTTGTTGTTTTGTGCACAGATGTAGTGAACAAATATATATTTGTATATATATGTATATATATATATATATATATTACATTGGGGTCTCTCAATATGTTGACGAAAGAGGTGTGGGTGACAGCATAGCAGATCATGACAAGATTATAAATATTAGAAGAAATCAGTGATCTTTGGTTCATTATTAGGAAAAAGAATGACCTGGTGAGTTTAACTATAGTAAACAAACTATCACCAGTGTGTTTCAAAGGCTGTCATGAAGATATATGTAGACCATCATGATCACAAGATGTCAGTCAATGATAAGCCTCAAGAACAGAAGGCCAAAGGTCATGTCCTGATGACTCCTGTTTAGAGTAAGCCTGAAGAGAGCATGACCCGTTCACACAGTCAGCAGGCTCTTCTCAGATTCTTTCATTCCAGCACTTCCTTCTAACTGCTTACAGCAGAGGTAGAGACGAGGGATCTCTGTAAGGAGGAAAATATGATCGCAATCTAAGAAGCAGGGTTTGGCTTGTCCTTGTGACCTGTAAAGAGCACAACATCAACATGACAAGCAGGTTACACATTCGTCAATTAGCTTAGTGCAGGCTTTGATGGTAGGCACTCGGGGCAAAACACTTCATGGATTTCCAGCACAACAACTGATTCATTCCATGCTGATCCTTACACTTCACTGGAGCATGTATGAGAAGCTGTTATCTAGACAAACTGTTGCTGACTATTGGAAAATGCTATGTCTCATGGCTCAGTGAACGTAGAAAATGAGGACTGCTTTGGTTTGACAGAAGTCAGGACAGAAACCAGTTGATGACAACAGAAGTTTCTTCTGGGCTCAGGAAATGAGTGCAGCTCTTCGAAGTGCTTGACATGTGAGGAAAAAACATACCAGTGTTACAGACATACATGTAGATCAAACAGATGGAATAGGAAAGTGAGGAATGCTCTGGCTTGCCTCATTTTACTGCTGCTAGGCATATGATAACAGGTAACACTGGAGGAGGGAGCCACCTCACACAGCACAGTGAAAGGTTTTTATAGCAGGCAGACGCTGCAGAGGCCTAATTCATAGGTTCAGGGGCAGTAAATGTTTTATGGTGACATATTGAAGCAGGTTGAAGGCCGTTAAAACATAATTACGCAGTCTGTGAAACACAATGAGCCAAACCATTCAGCTGTACGACATGTTGGGTGCCATCTGAGGGAAGGTGGCATCATTGGCCCTCCCCCAGAACCTCCAGGCATACACCTTTACAACAGTTTAAGGGACTGAACAATGTCGTAATGGGTCCTGTGTTCTGAGATGTTCTGCTACACATGTAGTCTGGCAAAAGCCAGTGACAATACATTTGTTTATTTCATTTTCAGTCCAACTGCCCATTCAAGACCATACATTTACAAAAATGTCTCCAACACTAAGTAATTTAAATTTATTCACACTTTATTTTAGCCCATTGCTGTAGTAACTAAAATCGAGGCCAAGTAGGTTTATTGTCATTTTCAGCCATATACACAGTACACAGTATATGTGTACACATTCGACAATCATTCCAATATCAAAAATCAGCCTAGTTATCTGTGAGTCTTTAACATTGTTAAAGTAATAACATGTACCATTTATTCCCTTAGTCCTTACAATCCATGCATGAATGCTGCAAAATCTCATTTTCAATTAATTATTTGAAATGCATTTTTGTAATGCATTTCCATACACTATATCCACCTATTTAACTGAACAATTCAGATGATTTTTGATGTGAAAATACCCTTTTGAGTGCGTCTAAAAGCTTTCATTTACTTGTGGATAAAGTAAAGTATACTAAACATAAAATAAACATTTTCTAATGTTTCTAATGGCTTCATTAGACACTAATAAATTCATGAGCAGTGGAAATCATATAGAGACAAGCAGGAGACATGAATTGCTGTTTTTCTTTGACATTAAAGGGTTAAGCTGCAGTAAGGAGTTATAGAGAAAAAAAACAGTGTACAATTCCTGATTCAAAAATAGCAGAGTAAAAACCATGACATTACATTTGTTACAATCATCCAATTCCCAGGGCCTCACACCACCTTTAATCATTCCACCCCCTAATAATATACAGAGTTGCAATCAAGCATAGTCAGTAGCTTGAAATGACATGTTTTGGAGCTCTTTTGTTAGTAAACAGTTGAAAACATCATATATGGTTGTAATAAAATCCTTGACTTCTGAGCCCATTTTTAAAAAAGCTTCCCTCAAGAATAAAAGTCTGTGTCCAAGACGGTTTATATAGCTCTACAAATCACAGTGGGGCTTTCAATACTGAATTTCACAACAGCTGAGTACAAGATTCAATCAGCTGTTACAGTCTTCTAAGTGTTATTTGACTGTCTGCCATGCTATCTCTTGTTAATCTGATACATGTTTTAAGTTCAAAACTCTCTGCCTTTTGGAGTCAATTAGCTTTCACTTTATGTAAGGCCTTCTCTGAGACACAAGCACTTGAGGAGTATTACTGTAGTTGCAATTCTTGATTTTGAGGATGATTTAAATTGCAATTACTTTTTGACTTTAGCACAGAAAGTCACTGTTAGAACTGTGTGTACTCAGTGGACTCGAAATCTACAGCTTGATTATTTACGGACGTCATAATGCTTTTGTCCATGTATTTTGACATTCTGAATAAAGAAGGCATAAAATTGTAAATAAAATGTTTTTATGAACATCATTCAGAAGCAGAAGTTAAAAATCCTCCCCAGGATTGTGTTGAAACTGCAGATACACCTTTGCTGTTGGTTTGAGCTCATTTAAGAAGTTGGATTTGTTCAGTTGGATGGAAAGCTGGCTATAGACTGTGTGGAATGAGGCAAGAGCTCGATCCTGCCCTGTGGTAATCTGAAGTGTGCTGCTTCTCTGATGCAGTCCAAAGCTTTCAAATTTTCCTAAAGGGAATCTGGGGAGTACATGATGTAAATCCTTGACACATGCACTGCACATCTGAACACAGAAGCCTTTCTGTTGCATTCTTAAGGTGTCTTAACTTCTCTATGCACCAACTGATAAATTTCCAGATCCTTTTAATAAGCTGCATAATAATGCAATCAAAACAACCTAACACAATAATTCCTAACTCACAGTTTCTATGCACCAGAAGTCAACCCACCTCTCTGCTGGCACATGGTAGGAGAGAGTAGCTCAATTAGTAAAGTCATGCTTCCGACATGTTATTTGAGAATGGGTCAGAATGTAACATAAACTGACTGAGAGCATTATAGATTATGTGAAAGCTCCATATACGACCTTGTGGCATCCTTGTTGTGATGTATTACAATTTAACATCTATTTTATATATTCACCCAAAAAAACTTTAATCATAACCATGTCTAATGTGGTTTGAAGTATCATATATACTCAGCGTGTGTTTTTGCAATAA